>JAODLL010005859.1:0-10423 GCA_026546735.1 Forbesichthys agassizii
CAAATGTACTAAATGTAAGTCGCTTTGGATAAAAGCGTCTGCCAAATGCCGTAAATGTAAATGTAAATGTAAATGTCTGCCGGTGGCACTGTGGATAGCATAGCAAGAAGGCCCTGGGTTCGAACCCCGGTCGGTTCTGTGTGATTTTGTATGTTGTCCTTGGGTTTGTGTGGGGTTTGCTCTTGTTTCCCTTTGTTCATGTTTGTATTTACGGCGCCAGGGCTGTGTAGAAGTATGGGATGCATTTTTGTGGCGTAGTTATCACAGGTGCAGCCGCACTAGGGCCTGGGAGTCTTGGGGGGGCCCGGCGATCCCAGCCTGGATCTGTGTAAAGCAGGCCACTGCTGCTGTCAAGAACAATGCGTCTCCCGATAATCAAACACTGCTTCATCGCAACCAACAAATATGATACATGACAATGTTCTGGTCTGTAGCTTGCACATGGGCCCGTCGTGATTAAGCTACGCTGCCGCGCACAGAGCGGTAAGCTAGGGAAATGCAAGGAGATATTTGGAGATATCTCATACGGCAAATGTGTTTGAGGCAAGCTCATCTAAACGTTGCTAATGACCCATTCAAGTAAGTGTAACTGCACCCTAAAATGTGTTCTTTGAGCTGTAAATAAAGTAATAGTATTAATCTGTGATGAGACACATCAATGCGGGTTTTAATATTGACCAAATGTCTGTTTTTATAAAAATCTGCATTTTATGTGCTGAAAACAGAACTACACATCATATCTGAATCACCCCAGGACCTGGCTGGTTTTCAACGGTACACTCAGTCCGCTCATACGTCATCACATTCAAATGTTACCGTACATGTTAATGGGAGTCTCCCTCACAAACCCATGGTTTTAACAGTGTAGTCAGGCTCAGAGCTGGGGTGCAGTGACACTTGAAAATGTGTGTGATTTGCATCCAGCCAATTCAGAAAATGTGCACAATATATTTTGTTGCGTTTGTTTCTATAGTAGCATGGTTAGCATTTTATATGCTATCTCTTGCATGGTTGACTTCAGACATAGAGAACATAAGCTCTACCTTTATATATGGGGACAGCAAATAATAATAATATAGTGTACTGTGATTGAGGAAATACTGTGCATCTGCAAAATGTGGGAATTTCTTACACACGTAATTGTCATCAGAATTGGAACTTATTTCAGTATGGACATAATTAGTGTTTCATACACAAAACACCAAGCGTGATCCTTTATTCTGTTGTCATAGCAACGCATTGAAGGTCATCTGACATTCTGAATCACTGATTTGGCATTTGTGCTGCACAACATTGAACATTGACCCTGACCAAGACGTTGTGCCGTTGCCATGGGATTCACATAGAAGGTATCCACCATGAACTTAAATGTACCCCTGGGTGTGGGGGCTAATTGTTTTTAGAGTTTAAAATAAATGTTAGTTTGGTGGCTTTTAATTTGAATTAGCTGAAGTCACACGAGGGATGATGATGTGTGGGTTATGTTTTACTTCGTAGCTGTCTGGAGAGGGTGTATCAGGCATATCAGGAGAGGGTACAAGGATCGGTCTTCTGCCGTTCCAATATCTGCGTGGCAGGTATTTTGTAATACAGTTACAGTCACATTAAATGTGGATGCAGCATTCAGGAGTCAGTGTGCACCGTTATATTCTTTGTCCACGAGGAGTTTATCTTCACAGGCGTGAAAGCACGCACTTGTGCTTTAGTGTGTATGGAGGTTTCTTCTTTAACAGTGCTGTATGGTCAGGTTAAAACGGTGTTAACTAGGCCTCACTCAGGTCCTCAACCCCCCTGCTCTGCTTTCAAACAGAGCAGTCAGTTTGCAGTAGCGACTCTTGGCAGGTTTCGTGCTTTAGGGGGCGCTATTTACACAGTGGGGGGGAAAAAATGGCGTAATGTTCCTTTTTTTTTTAAAGTCCACTTGGAACAACGAGAAGGAAGGGGTTTTGTGCACAGCAGCCATTTTGAGTCTCTCCTGTCTGTTCAAGGAAGAACAAACACAGAATGTCTCCATTCTGCCGCTCTGGAGGCATGCTGGCATTTTCCATAGAACCAGAGGGAGACAGGAAATGGAACTCCTGGCTTCCTATCAGGCCTCGGGGGGGCACGGGGCACTGTAGATGTGGGATAGCAGTCTGTCATTCTGTCCTGTCAGTTCTCTTAGTAGCTTACTGGTTCATTTTAATGACCTGTTTAAGTAACATTCCAGTGAATTAATAATACATTTCCAGTGGCTGTTGGAATAGTATGGGTGTAAACCCTTGACTGAGGAGCCTGTTGGCCTTGTGCAGGGGTGCCAGAGATCTTCGTCAGTCGCCTGTATGAGTGCTGTGCCAGGTTACGCAGCGGTGATGACATGATGGAAGTGTGTCGCTGCCATCTTGATACCAGATGACCACGCTGATTCAACAGTGCCCTAACCCTCAAAACAGGAGTCTGTCTTGAGACCCTATAATGGTTTTTGACTCACTATTTCTCTCTTTCTCTCTCTCTCTTTCTTTATTCATGGCTGTGGAATGTGTATGTGAGCAACTATTATATGTGTGTGTGTGTGTGTGTGTTGCATGTCATTCAGATGGTGGTAGATGGATAGTGTTAACTGCTACTTAGATCACTGACTGTGTGTGTGTGTGTGTGTGTGCGTGCGCGTGTGTCTCACGCAGGGCTACGTCCTTGCGTGGTTCCCGGCCTGTCAGTGTGATGCATGATCCTGTTAGCCATTTGATCTGTCTTCCCATTGGTCGATTGACAGTTTGACTGACAGCTTTGTCTGCCTCACAGTGAGAGGAATTTGGTGTGTGGTGTGTGTGGTGTGTGTGGTGTGTGTGGTGTGTGTTAAATCATGCAGTGCATTCCTTAAGCGGACCCTTTTTAGAGCAAACCTTGGTTTGTAAACCTGAGAGAAACTGTTTGACTATTAAAAAGATTGCTAGTGTTTGTGACTTTTAGACTGTGAGACTATTTGAGACTGTTGGGCTACTGGAGAGCTGTGATTATAGAATAACTGATGTTTGTACGAATACGATATAGTGGTGAATTTGCACTTTATGAATACTGCACCTTTTTAACGGAGTAATGCTGTTGAAGTATTGTTATAATGTAATTAGCTGTGATCTTTCCATATCGCAGCACATTACATTATATTATCTACCCTATGTTAGTCTGTGGTAGGGCTATAGTCCCATTTAAACAAGGATCTTTCTCCATCAATGAGACATTTAAATCTCTTCTAAAAACACACATGTACTCTTCAGCGTTCGAGTAAGTTCTGGGACACTATGCTAAAACTGTCTTGTTTTATTATTGTTTTATTTTATAGATATGTTCATTGTTAACTGCATTGTTGTGTATACAGCACTTTGGTCAGCATTGGCTGCTTTTAAATGTGCTTTATAAATAAACGGACTTGTTTATTTACTGACTTGAAACCATTGGTTTCCATGTGTAATGTATGTTGTACAGCCCTTTGAGACTGAAACGTGATTAAGGGCTATATAAATCAAATAGACTTGTCTAAATTGAGTTTTTTCAACTACATTGTTTCAAATGTTGTTCTGAGAAAACCGATTTTGTTTGGACGTACAGTACTTCATTTGGAGTAGGCCAGCCTGTAAATGTGAGAAGCAGTCTGGAAATGTACATCACTTCATCAGTGCAACATAGCCAAGTGTAAGAAGGTAACTCCAACCGTTCCCCAGATGATACATTTGAACAAATGCTTGAAATAACAAGAAAATAGGATCAAGCCGTGGTTTCATACAAATATTCCAACAGTGCTGTTTCTAAATAGTTTTTCTTTTCTTTTTTATTTAAACATTAACCATTGAACCCTGTAGAGACTCAAATAGGTTCAACAGGTGGCATAGTAACACGAGCCAAGGATAAACAGATTCGGTTGAAATTTACCAGTCTGTTTTGCTGGTAACATAAGTTACCATTTAGATTATCAACCAACCAATCACCTTATTACCTTTATTTCCTGCAATGTTCTCTAGAAATGAAAAGCATTTATTCTGAGACTTTTACATTTTGCATTGTTTCAAAAGGTGTTTTTATAAATGACACTTTTTTATCACAGTTGCCTGACGTCTCTGCGATGCTGCTCCAAATGGTCGCGGCGATCGACTTGTTGAGCATTAACCTGTTCGTCTGTGTGGGGGGCCAAGTATTCCACGTTGCCTTGGCTACAGTTCTGTTGCTATGGCATTCCTTGACAGGCACACACCACCAACAGATGCACTATTTTAATGTTACTATTTAAATGTTTCTCTGAATGTTCCAACACGCTCTGCAACAAAATAAAAGTGCTTTTCAAAGTTCTGCTGACACAAACGTGATTTGTTAGGTTTAACAAGGTTTATTAGGTTAGGTTTATTTAGTCTTGGAAAAGGCCCACAAAGGTCAGAACTCCAAAGAATGCGTAAGTGTGCTCCGAGTGTTAGTTGGTGGCTGTGTTTTGATAAACAAGCACAACTCTCTGGTTTTAAGTTAAATTGGGATGAACCAAAAGCGTTCAACACCTGGCATTTCTGTTCTCCCACGTGCGTGCGTGCGTGCGTGCGTGCACGTGAGAAAGAGAGAAAGATATGGTAGGGGGAGGACATCCATCTTAGCAGCTGTTGCCAGGAAAGCTAACTATAGCCCCACCACACACACACACACACACACACACACACACACACACACACACACACACACACACACACAAGCAGTTGTTCAGTTGTTGTAGCTCATGTGCTGTAAAGACTATGGCATTCTGCAGGTTTTTAGTCCCTGCAAACGCTCAGCTGAAGATTTTACAAAACCTTAACTGGGGTATTTCGGTATGTTTCATATGCATTAATCATTTTTAAAGTTTGGACGCATCAGTAGGTAACACAGCTGGACCTGTTATTCCATCTGCCCCCAGTGTCTAAATACAATCTAACAAAGAAAAATCCCCTACTGTAATGACAGACTAGGTGGTTCGGACGGTGTGTGTGTGTGAGAGAGAGATGTTCCATGTTTCGGTGTTCTTCTGTGGGGGGATTTCCCCCGTAACTAGATCTGGATGTTGTGAATGAAGCCACACAACCGTACCACTCCCTAGTGTTGCTATTAAATGGCCCCAGCTCTTGATCACATCTGTGTGGGACTGTTGTTAGTTTAAGGGTAGGTCTATCGTTTTAACACTAAATAGTTCATGGTTTTCCTATTGTTGTTACAACATTGGACACACTGGCAACGCCTGGATCGCAATTGTCACATTTGCATAGAGGATGCATTTTGTCTTATCGCATAAATCTTGGGTCAAACTGTCGACTAATGTCTTGTCTAGTCTCTGGGCATTATGGTCCATCTCAACTGTAAATAAAACTACAGCTTGTTTGATTGATGGTGTCTGTCTTCTTCTGTTTGTATTATGGTAACCTTCCATTCTGTCTGTTTCAATATGCATCTTCTTCTTCTCTGCGTTGCACAGTATGTTCTCTCATCTGGTCTGTTCCGTCTTGTCTTCTTGTCTGTTGTCTTCTTCATGTTCTGCCTCGTCTGTCTTCCAGCCACAATGAGAAGATCACGACATGGGCCGACCCGCGGAAGTCTGTGCAGCCCAACTTGATGCCCATGTCTCTGCACCAGGGCCTCGCGAGCAGCGCACACAACCAACCGCAGCGTAGCATGGCGCTGTCTCAGCCTAACCTGGGTGAGTCCGGCTGGATTTCCTTGCTAGCGGTAAGCTAACAGCGTGACTAGCGTACTATAATCTGTCTCAGGTGAGCCCGGCTGTATTTCCCCGCTAGTGGTTAGCTAACAGAATGACTAGCGTACTATAATCTGTCTCAGGTGAGCCAGGCTGTATTTCCCCGCTAGCGGTTAGCTAACAGAATGACTAGCGTACTACAATCTGTCTCAGGTGAGCCCGGCTGTATTTCCCCGCTAGTGGTTAGCTAACAGAATGACTAGCGTACTACAATCTCGGCTGTATTTCCCCGCTAGCGGTTAGCTAACATGGTGGCTACCGTACTACAATCTGTCTCAGGTGAGCCCGGCTGTATTTCCCCGCTAGCGGTTAGCTAACAGCGTGACTAGCGTACTACAATCTGTCTCAGGTGAGCCCAGCTGTAAGATCACAGTATTACAAGCATAGTACAATTTGTCTCGGGTGAGTCAGAACGTTTTTTCTTCTTTAAACACTGGGCCAGTCATTTTCGAGAACACTTGCTAAATTTGAGCTCAAATCAAAATATTCCTCCGCGTCCTCCATTACACATATTGAAACGCATTGTGAAGCAATGGGCTTTGTTGTTGTGAGCGGTGTTAGCCACTTTGTTTATGTTCCCATTTACGGAGCCAGGGCTGTGTAGACGTATCTGAAAAAAATGTTTGAACACGCACAGAGAACGGTAAAATCTTTGAAGATATTTGGTGAATTTGCAAACTAAGTGTATGTTTAAATAATTAAAAACATATATTTTAAATATTATCAAAGAAATGCATCTTATGTTTATTCATATTATGGTTCATGACATAACTGTGTTATACTGCAAAAAAGCACAACAATCTTTTGGCTACGATTGTGCTGTTTGCAAAATGAACTTACAGTGAATAAAGACGTGACTGAAGCAAAACATTATCTTATATTTATGAATAATATAAAAAGTATAAAATCGACAATCGGTATTGGCAAAAAAATCCAGATCGGTGCATCCCTGATGTGGACTGTAACTGTACTCACTGTAGGAGGTCTTAATACTGTAACCGTACTCACTGTGGGTCTTTAGCGTCTGCTAAATGACCTGATTGTCATTTTTAAAAGCTGCAGTGGATCTGAGAACAGTCAAATGGGCGTTATGTTAATGTGAGCGTCCATGTAATAAATCAATACCTTTGTATCAATACCTCAGATCTCCGTTGAACAGATAATAATGATCTATCTATTCATCGTCACACCCAGAGTGACTGAGCCAGGAAAATGTTTTCCTGAATTGATTGATCGATTGACCTCTCACAATAAATCAGTAGAAACTGAATTGAACGTCTCATTTAAGCAGAATACATTCTCTCCGGATAAAGACATCAGGGCTAATTTAGATCCTGCAGCAGCATATCATTGCATATCAACCCAGCAAGAACCTCCGGTGCTGACAAATAAATACAGAACGGAAATTCCAAAATGTGCAGTTCCCTCGAATGGCCAACATGAGACAGGCTGCAAAAGGGAGTCAGTCCCCATAGACTCCCATGTTAAAATGTCTTTACAGCAAAAATGTAATGTTTACAGTCTTGTTTGGTCTCTATAGTTAATCTCCCCGTTCATGACAACTTTATAAGATGAATACATTTTTTTATAACTCATCAGTTACAAATATACTAGCCATGCATGTTTCCCATAATAATGGATAGGGGGGCATTACAGGCAGAGTCAGGTACTGCAAAGATGGCGACAGCCAGAGCTCTGCCAGATTATTATTTTTATAATCTTATTTTGGGGCAATGTCGGAGAGCTTAGTTACTTATTGAGTGAGTGCAGCGTTAGTTCTGGCAGGCCAAGGAAGTTTGCACGCTGCCGACTATCAGCAGAAGAGGTTAGAGCTGCACTCGTCTCCCTGGTAACCAGCCAGAAGAGAGTAGAGTTGCAGTTGTCTCTGGTTGTCCTGGTAACCAGCCCTGTGTCGTCCCTCCACAGTGATGCAGCAGCAAAGGCTGCAGCACCAGCAGCAGGTCTCGCCACAGACCCTGGGCTCCCCCAACACCCTTGCCCAGCAGGGGGCCCTGATGGCACTGGGAGGGGTGCCCCTGGGACCCGTCGCTGGCGGCGTCAGCGGGGCAAACGGCGTTCAAGGTAAACGTGCGCCGCAGCTGACCGGTCCTCTGCAACCGGAGCTCTGTCCAGTCTGACCGAAAGCAGCTCTGCGTGACGGCTAAATGTGGGGGCGGCCGGGGCTGTACATGTATACTTGACACATTGTTGATTAATCTCCTTTTTTGACCATTTTAAGTCATGTAAAAACCATGTCTAGCGCCCCTGTGTGGTGGAAGGTGGGACATGTGTCTAGCGCCCCGTGTGTGTGTGTTGGTAAGTGGGACATGTGTCTAGCGCCCCTGTGTGTGTGTGTTGGTAAGTGGGACATGTGTCTAGCACCCCTGTGTGGTGGAAGGTGGGACATGTGTCTAGCGCCCCTGTGTGGTGGAAGGTGGGACATGTGTCTAGCGCCCCGTGTGTGTGTGTTGGTAAGTGGGACATGTGTCTAGCGCCCCTGTGTGGTGGAAGGTGGGACATGTGTCTAGCGCCCCGTGTGTGTGTGTGTGTTGGTAGGTGGTGGGGTGAGTCAGCAGCAGAAGATCAGGCTCCAGCGTATCCAGCTTGAACGGGAGAGGATCCAAAGACGCCAGGAAGAGCTCCTGAGACAGGTTGGTGACGTCCTGTGTCCTAAAGACGTCGCTTTGTAACTGAAACTCAGCCGCTTGTTTACATTCCAGGCTTTGATTGTCTAGGTATCCCTCTCATATATTTCGCACACAAAATGTAGTCCCCTCCATCACGTTGACATGGATGTGCCATTGTTTTGCGTCCCTACATAGCTGCTAGTCGCTTGCAGTGTTTTTGAGCTTTACACTCCTAACCGTTTTGGAAGGGTGGATTCCTCCCTCTGTGGTTCCTTACCAAGGTTTCTTACCTCCGTGAAGTTGGCAAGAATGTGAACTAAAGTATTTCTATTAGTTTGTGCATTGTTTGCACGCGCACAATAACAATGTGTTCAGGAACCATTTTCCGAGAAATAGACAATGTTAAGCCTGTGAGCGCGACAAATAGGAGGACAATGACGTCATCTGTTTACATGAAATAAACATCAATTAAACTTAAAATAATGATGTGCACATATTTGTTTTGTTTGAACTGATGATGCACAAACAAATGTGATAAGTTAAAAGTGATATTAACGTTAATTGGAGGCTGAGGACGTCACACAATTGCACGATTCAAATGAATCAAAATACTTGTATTCACGCTGTTATGATATGGGGTGCCAACTTCACAGAGGTAGGTTTCTTGTTTAACTAACAGTGGGAGGAGCAGGTGAAGGGATGTTGCAGTCTGTAGGAAACCAACTGACGGTCAGGTGAGGAAATGCTACGTAGATAGACTTGACTTGAGATGCACGTGCACACACACACAGGCAGGTCAACACACCATTTGTTAGCTCTCTGGTCTTGAAAGCTTTCTTCTTCTTTCCCTCCCTGCTCAGGAGGTGGCGCTGTGTCGGCAGCTCCCCATGGAAGCAGAAAGCCTGGCCTCGTCACTGACCCCTGCTGGCAGCAGCCAGAACAACAACAGCATGCCCACCAGTGGATCAGACCCCTTCCTCAACAGGTAGCAAACAGGTTCATAAACGTTTCAGCTCACGACCCCCAAAATAACCAGAGACTCATGACCCCCGCTGTCTCCAAAGGTGATAGAGGCATAACAGCCATAATATTATTTGATAGTGTTTAAATACAGGCTACTGGCAGAATACATCAAAGTAATGTATAGACTACTAACAATTATAGCTAAAATATTACATTTGTAGTCATTTACAAATGTTACTCAATAACTCTGCTGTGTCTCGTGATCCCTTTATTGAGATCCACTGATATAAACTTAAATGCATTAAGCCCCTCATGAACCTGTCGCCTGTTATGACTGTAAGTGATTTGTGTGCGTGTGGTGGTGGGAGTGTTAACCCTGACTGTGGCTACCAACAGTAATGACTAAGTAGTAAGCATGTTCCCTGTGTGCGCTGCAGTGGCCACTTCCACCACTCCAGGGAGCAGAGCAGCGACAGTGGATTGGGACTGGGCTGCTACAGTATCCCAACCACACCTGAAGATTTCCTCAACAACATGGAGGAGATGGACACAGGTGCGCCCAGACACAGACGCAAATACAGCCACTACGGTTTATAATAACTGTATATAATTTATAGACTGCGCTGAATATTTCACTATTGGACTATAGGTCAGTGCTTCACTAGTCTAGCAGAGACGGCCTTTACTTGCGTATGGTCTGGGACACAGCGCACATCATCACATGAGAGCTGTTTTGATCGACATGCTCAATGACCAACTTCTTAACTCTATGACCAAGTCAGTCGTTAAACTGGTTTACAGGTCTTGTAAATCTGTAAAATTTGTAGGTTACTGGTCAAAATAAATGTTTAATTTCACATTTTGTAAATAAAGCAGTGCGGTAGCATTGCACCGGAAAATACCGGAAACTATAGCTTACAAGGGTAGGCCCACATGTGTCAGATGTTCACTATATCTTACAGGGGTAGGCCCATATGTGTCAATGTTCACTATATCTTACAGGGGTAGGCCCACATGTGTCAGATGTTCACTATATCTTACAGGGGTAGGCCTACATGTGTCAGATGTTCACTATATCTTACAGGGGTAGGCC
>JAODLL010005859.1:10523-32978 GCA_026546735.1 Forbesichthys agassizii
TCACTATATCTTACAGGGGTAGGCCCACATGTGTCAGATGTTCACTATATCTTACAGGGGTAGGCCTACATGTGTCAATGTTCACTATATCTTACAGGGGTAGGCCCATATGTGTCAGATGTTCACTATATCTTACAGGGGTAGGCCTACATGTGTCAGATGTTCACTATACCTTACAGGGGTAGGCCCATATGTGTCAATGTTCACTATATCTTACAGGGGTAGGCCTACATGTGTCATTGTTCACTATAGCTATAGCTAATTGTTAACTTAGACACTTTTTGTCAAATTCACCAACTATCTCCTCACATTTCAATATCTTACCGTTCGTTCTTTGTGCGTGTTGAACAAATAATCTGGTACTTCTCCACAGCCCTGGCTCCGTAAACAGCAACATAAACAAAGTCACATCAACAAAGCCGTAATACTACGCTTTGCTTCACAATGTGTTTCAATGTGTGGAGTGGCGCCGCTGAGGGATATTGTTTTGATTTGAACTCGAAGTTAGCAAGCGTTCTCGAGACTGACTGACTGACCCTGCCTTTAATTAACAGTCCAGTGATATACAGTGTTTTAAAAACAAATGTCATTGTGGTATTCTCTTCCCTGTCCAGGGGACTCCATGGTCCAGGGGAACCTAAGCCTTCCCGGCGGCCAGCCCAGCCGCTTCCCCGACTTCCTGGACACGCTCCCGGGCACCAACGTGGACCTGGGCACCCTGGAGGGGTCCGACCTCATGCCCATCCTGAACGACGTGGAGTCGGTCCTCAACAAGGCTGAGCCCTTCCTTACTTGGCTGTAGATGGGCGCACGCACACACACGAACGCACGCATGCACGCACACACACATATACAGCCCTTCCTTACCTGGCTGTAGAAACATGCACGTGCACACACACACACACAAAAATCCCTTCCTTACCTGGCTGTAGAAACATTCACGTACACACACTCACACACACACAAAAAGCCCTTCCTTACCTGGCTGTAGAAACATGCACGTACACACACTCACACACACACAAAAAGCCCTTCCTTACCTGGCTGTAGAAACATGCACGTACACACTCACACACACACACAAAAAGCCCTTCCTCATCTGGCTGTAGACACATGCACGCACGCACACACACATATGCGCCGTGGATAAGGAGTACAGAAATAAGTCAAGTTTTGCTTTCGATTGGGATAGTATGACACTGGATTGATGTTTGATTAAAGTAGTTTGGGGGGGGGGTGAGATCGGTGGAAGTCCAATCCAATCCAACTTTATTTATAAAGCACATGTAGGCACCAGGTTGACCTGTGCTGAACATTAACATTAGTAAACATGTACACACTAGGTTAAGAAAACAATCACTATAACAAGTGTGACCGTAATACAGCAATGTACAGCTCTCAAACAGTCACAAGTCACCTATACCAGTAATAATGTTGGGTGAAGCTTAGAATATCCGGATGATGTTGAAGAACCAGAAAACATGGACACCACAGGGGAACCGAACAGTTGTTTTCCCTCTGGAAAGGTGGAAGGTTGTGTTTTATAAAGGTAACACATTAACGGAATAAGATGAGCCTAGTGTAATTTCAGTTACATTTCTAGACTGTTGAAAATCTAATTGAAAACAATTATTTCACAGGCTCCCTCTCTCTCTCTTGCTCTCTCTCTCTCTCTCCCTTTCTGATTCATCATTTCCATAAGGAACTTATTTCCTTAATTGTATCAGGCAGTAACACTCCAGAAGCTCACTGAGAGAGTATACTTGGTTAGTGGCTGGCAAACACACAGAGCGGAGAAGGTAACTCCATTTTATTTGTTGGATTTCATTTTTTACTTTGAAATAGGTGGGATTTACTTCAGCACGCCACAGTGAGTGCTACAGTTTAGACAATAGAACATGTATTGAAGGTATGTTTCTGTAATTGAAATTGTAGAATTTGAACCTCTGAGCAGAAATTAAATTGTCACTGCACAAACTTTGCACTGTTTATAATAGAACGTTTCACCACTGTAAAGTATTACCAGATGTTGGCTTGCATGTCAAATTAATTACGTTCCCAGGTGCTGGCTATAGAAACTGAGACAAAATAGTGTATCTTACTTTATATTCAACACTAATTATATACAGCACCTATTAAAGAGACACTCGTCAGTTTGTGTCTGAAAGTCCAGAAAAAGCTATAGCAAATGTTGTTTTGATTTGGAACTCAGAGACAATTCTTCTTCTTCATCATCATTTTAGTCTCTATACCATAGATCTATACCTGCCCCCAGAGAGAGGCAGCTGTCTTTCAACACTGCTATGGAGGATCTTGTTTGGACACTATATGCATACAATTGAGGAGTGTATAATAAAGTAGGCTATTGGTGCAGTGCTGTAGGCTATATCCAGTTTAAGTTAAAGTTGTGCCAAGACTATTAAAGTAAACTTCCAAAAGTATTTCCTGTCCAGACTTTACAAATGGTTTCAGTGACAATTAAGCTAAATTACAGTTGTTTTTATAGTGCTTTTATAGTAGGCATAGCCTAGCCACATAGGAAACATGTCTACCATTAAATATATTTTAACAATTTAGTTTCCATTATTGCGCAAGAAACACTATGCCACATGTTCTTAGACTTCCAAGTAGCCTAATCCTATATTTTCTTCATGACAGCTTTGTCTTATTACAATGGATATATATGAAGAGGAAAACTATTATTACCAGGACAATGTCAGCCTCAACTACAGCTACGAGGACTACGCAATCATTTGCGAGAAGAGTCAAGTGCGTTCCTTTGCCGGCCTTTTCCTGCCTATAATCTACACGGTGTGCCTGGTGGTGGGCTTGGCAGGAAACTCCATGGTATTGGCAGTGTACATCTATCACAAGTGCCTGAAGACTATGACCGATGCATTCATTGCCCACCTGGCGGTGGCCGACCTTTTCCTGCTTCTCACCCTGCCCTTCTGGGCCGCTGATGCGGCTCAGGGTTGGGAGCTGGGGGAAGCCCTTTGTAAGATAGTCTCTGCTTGCTACACCATCAACTTCACATGCTGCATGCTGCTGATGGCCTGCATTAGCTTGGACCGCTACCTAGCGTTGGACATGCTGCAAGGCGGCAGAGATGTGGGTGTCCTGCGGAGGGTTTTCACAAAGAAACACAGTGGGAAGGTGTGTCTGGTCGTCTGGGCTACGGCTTTCATACTGGGGCTTCCTGAATTTATATTCTCCAACGTGAGCTCTATAGCTGATAGGAGCATCTGTCTTGCTCTCTACCCTGCACACATGGCACGCGAGGTCAAAGCCTTGCTGCAGATCCTAGAGGTACTAGTGGCCTTTTTGATTCCCCTACTTGTTATGGTGTTTTGCTATTGGAGTCTGGGTCAGACCCTAAGGGCTTTCCCAGTTGACAGCAGGGCCAGGAAATGGAAAGCTCTGCGAGTTCTATTGGTTGTGGTGGGGTTATTTGTGCTCACTCAGTTGCCATATAACTCTTTAAAGGTCTATCGGGCCATGGACTGGTACTACGCCTTAGTGACCCACTGTGGTGTGAGCAAGGCACTGGACCAGGCAGCCCAGGTCACAGAAAGCATTGCCTTAACACACTGCTGCCTCAACCCAATCCTCTACGCGTGCCTGGGTTCCTCCTACCGACGCCACATGATGAAAATAGCCACGGCCCTTGGAAAGAAAAGGCTTGGTAGAGGAACAACAGAAAGGGAAGAACCAGGAGTGGATATGTCAACCCACTCCCACACAAACTCTCAGGAGACGAACACATTCTCCGTATGAGATATCAGATATGAATCCATTGCAAGACATTGTCACTGACCACCTTTCTGCCTCCCCCATTTCCGCAAAGATCTCCTGTCTTAAAAAACAGGAAAACTGTGTTTGTATAAAACCAGCTGATAAACATTCCTGCAAATATCCTGCTTGGCATAAACACTCCACGATCATTGTGAAACACCACATATTTTCACCATTAGGCTATACGTATTCTAAGGAGTAACACTTTTGTTTATATTACTCTGTTTTCCAGCAGGTTACTATACTAGGCCTAGAACATTGAAACAAGTTTTATGGATATCTCCAGCTTCTTTTAAAATTCGTACTACAGTTCTTACAGTATTTGTTGTATGTTGTGTGTGTGCATACGAGTAAATTTGATTAGTTTTTTATGGAAGGAACCTATAAACAGCAATATTATATATACAGTATATATAGTGTCTAATCTTCTTTACTCTAGATTTTACTCTGCCTTGTCTCTACTTAGATAGGCCTATAGTTGATTGATGCATTTCTTGTTGCTTTTATAAGCAAAATGTTGATTTTACACGATAGTATTTTGTTTTCATATTGTTTGACCTCATAAACTACCAGACAACAATGTTCAAAGCAGTCATCATCTTCAAATTCAACTCACATATCTTGGTCGTGATTTGAATCATATTGTAAACTAAGTAAGTAAGTAAAATGTATGTAGCACCTTTCACAGATAGAAATCACAAAGTGCTTCACAATAAAATGAAATACACAAAATGCATCACAAAACATGAAAACCTAAAAACCTGTTTGAATAATAGTGTCTGCAACTGCCTTTTGAAAGTGTCCATACTAAGTCAAGCAGCGTAAAGAGGGACCTAGGGAATTCCACAGCCCGGATGCCACTACTGGAAAAGTTCGGTCCCCTCTGGACTGCATCAGTTATTCCTTTGACTGGCTGGCCTAAATAGGCCCATCCGTTTAATGGTTTTTAAAATTACAAATCACTAAGCTATATGTAACCATTGTCATTATAGTAGTTGAGAACCAGGTAAGATGAGACACTTTTTACATTTGATGATTGTCTTGCCAATTAAAACCCCTTAAGACCTAGCACAACACCTAATACCACAAATAAATCAAGTGCAGTTCCTCAACCATGAGGCCTATACACATCTGGTATCATTTGATAAAGCAGAAGGCATTGAATATGAATACAGTATAAGTAAACAATGTATATTACTATTGCAGATTATATAGATGGAAAACAGTAAAACCTTGATATTTCATTTCCGCCTAAAAAGCTAGTAACTTTTGGAGTAAAAAATAACTTGTTGGAATGGTGCAGTTGCAGCACCCAACCTCTACAACAAACCTCTAGAAAACAAAAGCCCAACATCTGAATATTTCCTCTGCAAAGGTTGATTCTAATAAAGTGAAGCAGAGCAAATAGAGAGAGGTTTTATTAGAGGCATGTCAGGCGGAATCTCTCTTTATGCCATGTTAGCAAATTCTGGCACACATACATTTTGTCACATTTGAAATATCTCATGTACCAAACTGTACAACCTATTGTGATAAGTTATACCGTTGGAATTCTTAGATCCTGGGCTTTCATACGATATGGGGTATTTGCAGGTAGCATGAAGTAGCAGAATTGCATGTGCACTAAATTGTTTATAACCATATGCACGTTTAGATGCTTGGTGTTACAATTGTGTTACGTTAAGTTCAAAATTGAAATGACTAGTTTTTAGTCGAGTTTCTTCTCTTGAAGTGTATGTGCAAAATACATATGTTGCTTTATTTTTAGCAGGATATGTGTGGGGGCTCTTATTCAGAAGAGGTTTTAAAAGTCTATTTCTTTTAAATAATAGTTACTATATACATCAGGTTGTTGTGCACCTATGGAAATTGAAACAATGTATCTTATTATTATGCTTTTAAAACAATGCCCATTCAAAAAAAGTTAGTCCAATGGCACAACTTACCCCAAGGTAGGGTAAAATTAGCATAGGGATGGGGTAAATAATGCCATCATTAAAATGACACAACATTAAACAATTTTGAGATAATACTAATTATTGATTAGTTAATTAATTTGACAAAGGCAAAAACTCATACTTTTAGATAAAACCATGTTTGTGTTCTGTTGTTCCACATTTTAACTTTTCAGTTCAAATTAATCGGATCTTTGTGTCACATACAGAATGTGGGCTATGTGTAATTGTGATGTTGGGTATACTATTATGTAGGCTAGAGTATGTTTGTGTGGCTTAAACTTAACATTAGTCAACAATTAGATATGTATTACATCAACATTATAATGTATAAAACTAACATTAACTTGTGTTCAGTGGATATTACTACCAAAGATTTTATTTTATGTTTATAAAAAAAAGAAAGTAAAAAAAGATCAACACCAGGTTATAATACATTTGAATAAAACATAAAAATCTGTAAAATTTTTTTTTTTTTTTTAAGTATATGTGAATTATATTAAGTACATTGTGTGTGTGTGTATTATAAATACATAAAATATAATTGTTTCTACATTCAGGGTTGCCTCAGGATCAGATCAGTAAAAACAAAGCTGAGTTTCTGGACATCTTGCATTGTGATTTACACTAATGGTGAATAGTTGTCTAGAGGGCATTAACTACCTTTGATGTGGAAAATTCCTTTTATAACAGACATCTGAAACCCATATTTATCTAACAGCTTCGCTCTAGATTGCAATGAGGAAATAGCTGGAAAGCATTAACATACCAAACAACCTGCTAATAAAAGCTTGAATGAAATAGTAATGTATAATGTAGCGTGTAAAAAGAAATGTGTATGTTTTTGTAAAATTTGAAAACATACAACTTGCATAACCCCTAAGTATTTATTGCAAAAACATCCCAAAAAGTGCAAAGAAAAAATATATAACTGAGAAATAACTATTTCACAATCAAAAGTAGAAATATATAAAGTGCTAACTAAGGCACTTACATTAGGTCTAAATTGCAGACCTAATGAATACATTATGTCTAAACTGTTATTTCACCTAGTTAAATTATGAAACTTTGATTAAGGTAGGCACCCCTTTCCACTTTCAACAAACTAGAATCACACTTTTTTTAAATCTTAAATTATTAGGAAAATAAAAGATATACAGTTATACAGTTAATATACAGTAGAACTATAAATAGAAAAAAACTCTGAAGCCTACAATGGCAGTGCATGGAAAAGAAAGCTATATCATTGTTGTTACACAGAATTAAGGTTAGAAATACAACAAAGCAACATTTAAACACTGACGTGAAATTCCAGGCAGTTTATAGCTATGGACCTCACTCCCTGCTCCCACACACACACAAATGCATGTTCCAACTCTACTTATCCTTTCAGATCAAATTTGAATAAACCTTAGAGTAACGGTGAACGACACCAATAAGCTACTATAAGCTGCCAAAGAATAGGGTATACATTGTGTACACTACACACAAACATGATCTCTCAGAGCATGTTCTTTCAAAATTATGCTTAGATTTGTTTTTACAATACCATATTAATATAATGTGAAAGTATCTAAGAGTTGCCTTTTATTTTGACCATAGATACATGGACCTAAACAAAATATAGGCAAGTCCTAGGATATTTTAATTCATATTAAATGTTTGGTCAGAAAGGATCAATATGGAGGGAGAAACATAAAGAAGGGAAAAATAACCTTAAAAAAAGGTTTAAATTGGCTGCAGAGTCCTTTTAAATAGAACAACATATTTTGAAATATGTCTGAGTGAACACGAGGTTTCACACACAGAACCTTACTGGTAATGCACTTGCATATCTTGCATCACACAACTTCAAATAATTTAGCATTCATTCAAATACTGAATAGTCATAGTTACTGTTTCACATGAATCTGTGAAGTATTGAGAAACACTGTTGTGGGATGAAATGCTGTTTGAACTATGGCAAATGCTTCTACTGTAGCCACCATGTCTTGGACCCACCACTTGTTATGTTATGGAGATAGCAAAGATAAACACTAAAGTGCCCTTGGAGAACTTCTCCTGATTAAATTATTCCAAGTCAACTAATTAAACTGAAATTCTGCAGATTTCTCAACTCTGTAACTGGCCACTGCTATGCCATTTGTGCCTCTACCCAACACTTACCAGTTCATATATTTAAAAAATAAAAATTAATGAATGGCAGATTAATTCAGACACATTGTGTTGGTCAAAGGAATGATGCCACTATAGTATAGGAGCTCTCTGGAGCAGAAAAGCTAAAACATGTATGGCAATGGTTTTTATAATGGCAAATTATTGTTTAGGTATAGGCAGTGCAACTATGATAAAAAATATCATGTAGGCATATTAGGACCAGATAGGTTGTCTTGGTGTCTGAATCATGTGATCAGTAGTTGAGGATCTGCACATCAAACAGGTCACACACGCCTTCGTGCTCATCCAGGTTGAAGTCATAGTCCCCTCCTGGATGTGAACAGATGTGGCCCACTGGGAATACTGCACAACAAAATGCAAGGGGAAGGTAAATATATTACCTTACCTTAAGTTCCCTTTATTCATAGTAATGACAGAAAATAAGAACTGGATGATTATTAATCAGATTGAGTACAAACAGGACCTTGTGACTTACCATCATTGGACATCAGCTCATCAATGAGGTCAACAACCCCTAGACACCAGGGCACAATGGAAGTCAAACATGCTTTTCGTCTTGTAAAATAAACATATGCGCCAACCAAAAAATACAGAAAGATCAACCCTTGTATTAAGATTACAAAAATACAAAATAAACAGAAAACTCCATGGAGTCACCAGTCAAACAAAGGATGCTCATCCTTATAACCTTATATATCTTAAGGACATCCAACAATGTATGTATTTTACAGTATGTATTTTAGTTAACACGGCTGTCTCCTGTTTGTCTTCTGGTCACTTTTGGGTAACACAACACTTCTCCATTTAGTTTGGAAAGATTTATAGTTCCGTTAACGAGTTTGAAATAGATGCCTGGTAAATGCAGTCTACCTCTCCTCCATGGCCGTATGTCAAGCAGATCCCGGTATCACGGAGGGCCTGGTAGTGCAATCTTCAGGTCTTTGAGACATACTGTATGCTCTCCACTCGTCACAATACAATTTATATAAAAAATATATAAATAAAATAAAACGTGTTCAGCTTTGTGTTCCTATTTACATAGCCATAGCTGTGTAGAAACACCAGATTCTTTTTTCAGCATGCACTCAGAAAACAGGCAGCTAGCATGACCCTGAGTGTTGAGTTTGTGACCAAAAGTGTGACAAAAAGCTTACAATCGGCAACTATACTTTAAATGTAAACTGTGGCATCCCTCACAGAACCAGCCTCTACACAAGTGTAAATGGCAACCGTCAACAAACCCTACTATACAGCTTGAGAAGATGCCATGAAGAACCTTGCCCTACCTTCTCTTTCATCCTTCATGTGGTCTCCAGTGGCGCTGAGCTTCAGCAGGCTGCTCACGTCCAACATGGCCTGGAGCTCGTGGGCAGCCAGCCCTGTCTGGTGCTGCTCATCCGCCATCTGCTGCATCAAGAATGCTGCTGGCTGGGACAGGCACTCTGAAGGCACGCAATACACAATACAACAGGACGATTACGCATCATTGTACACATTAGGTGAGGCTCACGTTGATAAAAAGGCAAGACTTCAACATCTACAAACAAAACCACACACAGTTATATTAACAATAACACATTTTAATCACTTTTTGCACAGTTAAAAAAAGTATTGAATAGTTGTAGTTAAATAGTGTTAGATAGATATAGACAGACACACACACGCACGCACGCACATGTGTGTGCAAATGTGCCAGTAGAAATTGTATTTGAATAACTTTTAAACAATTAAATTTCAATTCCTCAATTTAAATTATCGCATTGAGAAACTGAATCTGAATACTGTAGCATATTAACAATTTACATTATTTGTTTGGAACTGAATTACATTCATTAATTTGTATACTTACACATTCAGTTCTCATAATTCTAATTCAGTTCTCGTTCACTGCAATTATATAATGGTATGCAATTCAAATTCCAATACATTTTCTACTGACCGTATTTCGGACCATACAAATGCCATCCTACTGCTTACCCATTTGTACATCCTGAGGTGTGGGCAGCGCCATCTGGTGGTCTGAGCAGAGGGAGTCCTGGCTGAACGAAGAAGTGTTGGACATAGAGCATGAGGTGGAGATTGGAAACCTCTGGAGGAACGCAGGTGTACTGGGTGGCGTGAGAATGCCAGAGATGTCGTCAACAGGTGGCACAGAGAAGACCACTGGCTTGGAGGAAGGGGAGTCCCGATTGAGGAGCAGGACCTGGATAGGAGACGTATGGCTGCGTAGATTCACCTTATATTTCTTCTGACCATTTGGGCCCTAAGAAAGAGAACAAAAAATATAGAGATATGGCTATTGCTAATAGTTCTTCTGAACATAGGGATTTAATGGTGATTTGAAGGCAAAGAGCTAATTCATGTATGGGATATATACTATATGAACTACAACTCCCAGGGGCCTGAATTACACACATCTAGTAACAATTCACCACCCTTAATTTAACCTCTTTCCTTAAAAGTAATTTACCTCATTCACCCATTAGACTGTTTGTGCTAGTGGCCAAACGGTTTACCAGACCGAGATTATATTACCATTGTTAGAAAACAAAAGACACACACAAACGACACACACAAACACACACTTGGGTCTGAACAGACTCAACGGTCAAAATAAAAGAGGATGAAAGGTTAGCTACCAACCCCTTCAGGCAGTGGCACCTCTAGCAGTGTGCCTGAAGGAGCCACCACTGCCAGCAAAGTGTTTCCACTGAAGGCATTGCAGATGTCCTCATGTGTCACAAATGTATAAGTGTAGCAGAGTTAAGAAAAGGTGAAAACAAACAAATCCACAGACTGGATTTTTCAGTAGAGGATAAGGAAAAACTGGAAAAACAAGCCCATAACAATTGTGCAATGCAGGGTTATTTTAACTATGGCACAATTGTTCTGAGGATTGGTAGTTCATAATCCCACTATTCAATTTGATCCATTGAACTTTCAAACAATGTTGAAACCCTCTGAGGGCTGCAAGAAGACTAGAATGTCAAACATTATAGGAGAGACCCGACTAAAGATTCAATTGCAGTGTAATGTAATGATGACATTACACAATTTAAGAAATTCAGAACAAATGCAAAAGTTAACAAGAAAAACAAATAGTACAAGGATATGTGCTGTTGATGGGGTCTTCACTAAGGTGTTTGATGCTCTGCTCTAGGCAAACTCTCTGGTGGTCAATCTCTTTCTCCTGGGCCTCCAGCTCAGAGATCTGGGCCTTCAAAATATCCACCTGCTCCACCACCTCCTTGCTCTGGCTGGCCATGTTCTCCCCCCTAAATAATAAGGGATGGGAAGGGGGGGTGTTAAGAAAGAAGGTTAATCGCACAAACCATGAAGCGATTCAGATATGGGCTCCCTCAGCAGACTTCAATTGCTCTCCCAGCAAGGTAAGGTCTGTAAATAATATAAGCCTACAAGATTCTGTATTCAGATTCTAAAACATAAATCCCACCTATTTATACATTATTCAAAATGTAATATTGAAGCCATTACATGCTTGTAGTAAAAATGTAATAGAAGAAGTGCATTGATTTGCTTATAATATTTCTGAACAAAACTACATTTCTTTAAGTATTAAACTAATTATTAAATATTACAACAAAGGTCATTTGCAACATGAAGTGTAAAGAGGATCCCATTAAAAACAGCATGTTAAAACAGCATTTTACTATATTTCCTATGTTAACACAACACATAACTAAAATGTCATAATGCTAAAAATCACTAACAATAATTGTCAACATTAGGGATGCACTGGTATAAGGGCGTATATCAATATTGGCCGTATATCAGAATCGGCCGATGTTCGCCTTATTGACAGACTTCGGCCTATCTGCAAAGACATCCAGCAATGGCATCACTTTTGCCCTGGTTAAATGTTTTGTTGGTTGTTGTCCGACAGACGACATTAGTCTACCCAGCTGTAGATTCAGAGAAGCTCCAATACTATAATACTGTACCATCCATAATTGCTGGACAGGACTCTGGCACGACATTTTTTTAATTTTTATTTTATAAAAATAAAATATAAAGTTGGTCGTGTGAGAATTTCACCAACATCATTGTCTGCATTGGCTATTGACCAAACGTTTTTTCAAACATTGGTATCGGCCCTGAATTTCACAATCAGTGCATCTTAAGTAAACATGGTAATATTTCAGCAAAAAGTGTATTGCTCAAACCTCCACTGGATAATATTCTTGTTTTTCTTCTCAATTAGTCCCACGCCTTCCAATACATTAGTAATGTCATATATCCTCCTCCTCTGTCTCACAGCCAACCTGTCTGCAGCCTGTCAATTTGAAATAACAAACGTGGTATCAAAGTAAATCCATGTTGACATAGTACATCACAGCTGACACTTTAACAGGCATTAGGAGGAGAATCTGGATTCCTTGGAGGAACAATGCATGGGTAATGAAAAGACTTCAGGCAAGGCCACTGAATAGAAGAAAGGCTTTGGCAAATTAAGCTGTGCACACACACACACAACAAACCGAACGGCTTGCCAGATGAAGATAATTACTCAGTAGTTTGGGAGGGGTATGAGTGGCTTGAGAGCCTGCTGTGTAAACATTATCCAGGTTTGGCGGCAAGTAGAGAGGGAAACCTTTACAATGTACAGGGAAGAAAATAGTTGAATTGTAGATGAGTCTCATGATAGCACAAGTGAGACAATGCTATGGCACTGAAGACATCCAACAATCTTGGTTAAGATTAGTAGGTAAGAAGTACTTTTACTGACATTCATTAATGACAAACTAACCAGATGGAATGGACCTGCCTCCCCCAAACAGAACACATGAATATGAATAATGAATAAAATAATCAGAATTCTCTGAGATATTGTATGCCTTGTTTTAAAAGTGAGTTTTGACACGTTTTGAAACTGGTTTAATTATGGCATTTCATATTGACTTTATTTTGGTATAATCAACTATAGACTTTAAAATAATAATTATTCATAAAAAAGGTTAGTCTATTATATTGCCAGCAAATAACAGCTGCTACGGTTGCTCAGTGGCAGCCGTTTCACCTGCGACTGAAAGAAAAGTGAATGCAGTGCACCTGACAGGCAGGAGGGGGCTTTGTTCGTTGACTGGATGGTCGCACCAGCGTCGGATCAAACATCAATACACGTTGAACATACAAAATGTTAACACAAGCAGACTGACCACTCTGAGATCAAGAACGCCGTCCTCCGCCTCCTGCAGCAGGCTGACGAACTTGATGGTGAGGAGACCCAAACTTTTCTCGTGACGACTCGGTGTCGGCGGTGTCTCGCGCTCTTGGCTCGAGCACACTAACTCCGCTATTGTCTCGAGGTCCATGCTTCCAAGTGTTTCTCCTGAAGAACAACACTCGGCGAGTCGTTTTGCGTTCAAACAGTGAGTAAAGTATCTCCTTTTCATTCAGCTCATTCGAGTTATATACGTGCTTTTGTAGGACGACGGCAAACAATGTTTGGGGTTTTTAAATAAACGGATGTTACGTTGGAGTACAGTTGCCACGGTAACCACGGTGCCATCCCCGCAAAGGTAACCTCCCCCTAACCCCACCTGCCACAGTAGAACACCAATACACTGAAACGAATGGCCTTTGCTTTTTTCCACTTATGATTAAAACTTGGTGGCTTCATTCCTCTATTAAATTAAAGTATATCGTTTTCACATTTTCTGATGGCAAACACAAGTAAAACAATCGCAATTAATTTCAAATGTCTGCAGCAGCAGTTAACATAAATACAAAAATGTCTTCCATATATGATTTTATTGGATACATCATGATGCAAAAATATCCATGTAATACATTAACACAATTACATTATATAAAATATTGGCACATGTATTTGTATAAAAACACAACCAAACTATTAATTACAGATGTTAAAATCTTTCAATACACCATTGAGACGTCTCATTTTCTCTTCCAGGTTTCTCTTGTTAATTTCAGTCTCTTCTAGAAGTTGCCGCATCTCTTCTTCAACTTGGAAAACCTGAGAATCACAAAAGAAAAAAAACTGTTGCAATAAAGTCCTGTTGTTTGTTACAACATGTTAGTGTCCGATATGTTGTACCTTCTGATTAGTTTGCTCTATTTGTTTATGCTTGTCATTGGCCAGTCGGAGAAGTTCAGCTTGATGGGATGCTTGAACAGACTCCAACTGTCGACGAAATGCATCGTCCACACAGTGCAACTTCTCGACTAAGGCTCTACGGGACACAATACATTTATGGTTTTAACACAATATTCTGTAGCAGTATGGCACAACACTTGTAGTATACAGTGCCGGATTCATATTCATATTCTGAATGATTGTTATTTTAGTATGTATGTGAAGCACGGTGCACATTAATGCACCTCAACACAAACTTTACCTATACTGTAGACAAGTATTAGCAAACTTAACTTTTTTTTTGAGGAGTGTAAATGTGCACTTAAAGTATAATCTATATGTAGACAGTCTCATTAAATGTACAAATAACATTTTCAGTGAATAATAGTTAGAAGATACAAGTATCTGTGCTGGATAATATAGTTGTTTGAAATATACGTATATTCATAAAGAAAATGATTACTATGTTTGCCTCACTGCTATGGTTAAATGGCAGTTTCTGCAACTATAGTGTAAAACTACAAAATTCAATATAATATGAAACTATGACATCAGTCAAACAAACAAACAAAAAAAGTGCACCGTGTCTTGTGAAAGGCACCAAAGTTATCCCATACAGCTGAAATCAAGTTGCGGTTCCATACTTATGTGCCTCTGTTGTCCTGTCTCTCTCCTCCAGCAGGTGGCGTTCTTTGGACTCAAAAGTCTCCTTCATGCGCTTCACTTGGCTCTCCAGACGTGTGAGCAGCTCTGCCTTCTCCTGCCACTTCTTATTGGAGGCACTGAAAACAAAGAGCATCAATGACAGAGTGTGTGTGTGTGGGCATTCCCAGTACGTCAATGACTGTGCTACAATTGGCTTCCTCGCTGCAGATGATGGTGATAGTATCCACGTTACCTGTAAACTCTTTTCACCTCTTCCAGCTCCATGCCCTTGTCCTCCAGGTGCTGTTTCAGCTGCTCCTTTCGCTGGGTTAGCTGCTCCACCAGCTGGCGGAGCTCAGCCAGCGGGGCTCTCTCCTCCTCAAGCTCCTGCTGGTGCCTCCTCTGGGCCTGGGCAGACTCCTCGCGCAGCCTCCTGGTCTGCTCGTCGCGCTCCTGCAAGCTCTGGCAACCGATGGGTGAAGGTGGGAGGGTGAAGATGTTCAAAGGTTGACGAGCTCATGCCATGTGTATCCATACCAATTCCTTATGGGAACTACTGTAGTCTTAACATGTACAAATACAGCTACACATAACGATAAACATTTAAGTTAGTAAAAGTGACATTCTTTGATTTGTGCCTGTGTTTTCCCTTGAAACACTATAAGGTATATAATTAGGTATATTATATAGAAATATAATTACATTATATATTTATATTACAAACTTTTTGTCAAATTCACCAAATAGGCCTATCTCCTCGTAGTCCACTTGCTTGCAGTTCTGTGCATGCTAAAACAATATTCCAGTAGCCTACTTCTACACAGCCCTGGCTCCGTAAATAGGAACACAAGTGGCACGCAATGGGGCGTGGCTAAGAAACAAGCAAAACATTTTCTTTTACATTATTATTTGTAGTGTTTCCATTGCACTCTATGGCGAGAAGAAAAAAAATGTATTCGCGGCCGGGGAAAAATCGTCAGCTCCACGAACAGTGTCCACCTTGTGTGGAGTCTGCAAACATTCATTGATCAAGATGGGAGTGATCCAAAGCAGACCTGAGTGAGTGGCTGGAACACTACTCTCCACTCCTCCTCACATATAGACACACATGCACTTTCAACAAAGGAGTGGAAGTTCGGGGTCCCGAGGGCACAGAAGAGTAGAGGAGTACCTCTCTTTACTTTCAGTGAAAACACACACACACATAAAACCCCTGCACATTTCTTTCCTAAATACGGAGTCAGCTATCTTGGTAAAATATTGTTGATATATGTACATAAAAACACCTCTCCCTTCCACGCCGTAGCGCTCCCTCAGAAGCTCCGCCCCCCACATTGAGCACACATTGCCAAGGCTGAGATACTGTTGTGTGGTCTGCACCACTTTGTGTTTCCATGTATAGAGCCAGGGCTGTACACAAACACCAGGTTCTCTTCTCAGCATGGCCACAGGGACGGCTAGCTGTGTATTAGCTAACTGCTCCCTCCACTAAGTCAGCTGGCTGTGCTGAGCTTCTGGTACCTCTTTGAGCTTGCGTATAGTCTCGGTCTGGTCGTCAATGATCTTGGCTTTGATTCGGAGTGCATCGTTGTCCCTCTCATTCTGTTTCTTTTGTGTCTCCAGCTCTGTGCCAAGGGCCTCGATCCTGGCCTCCATGCGGCCCCGGTCCTGGGCTAACGAGGCTCCTGTCACCAGCATGCAAATGAAGGAGAAGTGAGTGTCACTTCAATTAGCTCTGCAGCGTTCCACTGTCACTGCTGAGGGCTGTTTTGGGCAGCCCCTCTATCCTATGTGACAGGATCAAAATTAAAAACACTTTCACTGATTGGCTCTGGCGAGCGATGGCCCAGGAATATGATCTCCCACATTGCTTAAAGCGAAATTTCACTTAAGCTTAAACAATCCTCACCTCAATATAATGTCCTCCCAGTGATGTTCTGCAAAAAATGACCTGATCCCTTACTGTCTGGAACTGCCTTGTTTAGTATTCAGACCAGTAATACGTCTACACAACCGGTCGATGTCTCGGCTGGCAGAATGCTGCATATTCTCAAGATACCCCAGTTTGCTGAACCAATTTGGTGTACCGTTTATTGAATACATTTTGGACTGAAAATAGAAATAACATTTTTTTTACAACAGAAGACATTAGAAGACATCTGGCGCTACACTGGATACGCTGATAAGATTTGCAGACACATTAGGAGTATGTTTTTGAGAAACAAATAGTCAGATTAATAATCTGGGGGTTGCTGCTCCTGCACAGGTAAATGTCAACATTATGCAGACCAGATAATAATAAAAAATAATACCAAACAATTTGCTTTTAATATAACTGAAAAAGAATCCTGAGAATGAGAAGTAACAAATATATAACTATGGGTTTGTATCTATGTTTGAGTTTCCAACCTCTAGATGTCACTGTACTTGCTATTAAGGAGCACATTGCAAAAATTAGAAGTGGTCTATTAATAGGGACACTGCAGTACAATGTTGTTTCTCTGTAGACTCTTCAGTGTCTGCAAAACAAAACCTTTATTTTGATGGTCCCTGGAAGTTGTTGCACTGACCATCGACCACCATAAAGGTTTTTATTCTAACCAATCCACAATCCAGCTGACCCTGCTTAAACTTGTGCAGGTATAGCCTATATGTGGACCACTGTACAAAGCTACTGTGTGCCAATGAACATCTTCACTATTGACTGCTGTGAACACGCAGTCCTATCATTCAGAATATCAGTTAGCTATGTGCTTCTGCAGTGTAGACCCGCTCCCTACCTTGCTGAGCAAGCTCCTGGCCCCAGATCTTCCTCTCGGCCCTGAGACCGTCTATTACTGACTCCTGGGCCGTGAGCTGCGACAGCAGGCGAGACTTGTCCTTCTTCAGCAACTCAAGCTGTAGATCGAGGCGCCTGTCCTGCTCCACATCTGCCTCCAGGGAGCGCAGACGGTCCTGAAAGAAACACGTGGGAATTAAGAAAGTGCCATCACTCCAGTCCAGTGGACAAGCATTATGCCAACGAAAGCTGCCATCAGTCTCTTCGAGGGTCGTCCAATGGACTTGTTGAAACGGAGATGACTCAATACCAGAGGTAATACAGCGTCTACTGCAGCGAACTCACATTGTTACATGAAACAATTCTGACTGAACTTTAGCTCAGTGCCTTTAGCTCAGCACCTTCAGCTCACTAAGCTCAGTGCATTTAGCTCAAGTGTATTTAGCTATGTACATTTAGCTCAGTGCCTTTAGCTCACTGAGCTCAGTGCATTTATCTCAGTGTATTTAGCTCAGTGCCTTTAGCTCACTAAGCTCAGTGCATTTAGCTCAGTGCCTTTAGCTCACTAAGCTCAGTGCATTTAGCTCAAGTGTATTTAGCTCAGTGCCTTTAGCTCACTGAGCTCAGTGCATTTAGCTCAAGTGTATTTAGCTATGTACATTTAGCTCAGTGAGCTCAGTGCATTTAGCTCAGTGTATTTATTTCAGTGTACCTTTAGCTTGCTATATTAACTGAGTGTACCTTCAACTCAGTACCTGTAGCTCGGTGCCTTTAGCTCAGTACCTTTAGCTCAGCGACAGCATCTCTCTTGGCTTTAATGAGGTCACATATGCGACCCTTCTGCTCTTTCACCATAGCTGTAAGCTCCTGAACCAGAGAGCCCGATCGTTTCTCCTGCTGCTGTGACTGGGCGAGGGTTGCCTTTAGCTCAGTCAATTCTGTACCCATATGATCGTACGCCTCCTTTACCTATAGACGGCAATGGGTGAAAAACAAATGTGGAGAAGTTGAATAAAATGCAAGGAAGTGTTTTGGTATTGCCGGCGTGTTCAGGCTGTCACCGGACTGACAGTTCCATCAGTCAATGTCATGTGTGAGGCTCAGCAGGTTATACTGGTGGATTAATGGATTTGGGGATGGCAATCTGTTTAAGACGCCATCTATGTGAATTTCATGGCTTGAGAAGTCCCAGAGTTAAAATTGCAAATTGCCAAGGCATTAGCCATCGAGAACAAGATTACATTTCCTTCAGAGAGAGAATGAAATCTTTGACCGTAACGAGGGAGACGAGACTGATTTAAATCAAGTCCATCTATTCAGTGCGCTCCCTGTGGCAATGACCGACTACTTACTGGTAAGGGTGACACAACCCCGTCCAGATTGGGGTCTGTTTGAGTTCAAACCTTTCAGTGTTTGACAGACACATGACTAATTCCTATGCAGCAAGGCAGAGAGCATTTTAAGTGAAGATTAAGCAGAGCAGCCATGGCCAGACAGACCTCTGAGAAGCGGGCAGCCTCGATGGTGAGCGCCATGCGGAACTCGTCCTCCAGGGCGGCGTACTTGTGCCTGCCTGTCTCTACCTTCTCCTGTAGCTCCGCCTCCTTATGGGCGTGTCTCTGCTCCACAGACGCTACCTCTATGGCCACAGCCTCACAGAACTCTGGCCCGCCGGGAGACAAGCGGGATTCCTGGACTTTCCTGTGACAACGAGTGACCAATGAGGTACTGCTAATTTAATTAATGTTGTATGTATGTATGCATGCATGTATAATGTCTCACAGACAAAATCAATACATTTGATATATTAAAGTGTAACTGCACCCTAAAATTAGTTTTTGAGCTGTAAACGAAGTAACAGCTTTGACTGTTAATAGTGCCAAAATTGCTGTTTTTATAAAAATCTACATTTTATGGGCTGAAAACAACTGAAAACAACTAAACTTCATATCCGTTAATCTGGCCGGTTTTCAACTGTACACTTAGTACGCTCATATGTCATCAAATTCAAATGTTAACTTTAACGTTAATGGGGGTCCCCCTCACAGCCCCTCTCCTCCCCTCAGTCAGCTTCTTGACGCATATTTCAAAGTTGTGGTGGGTGGAGTCACAGAACTGTATGGGTGGAGTCAGGCTCAGCGCTGGGGTGCAGTTACACTTTAATGTGAATTAATGAAATATCATGTTTTTTAATAAGCACTTGGCAACATCCTGGAAATGTTTTGCTATTGGGTGTGAATCACACTCAAAACAGTCTATTTATGTGTGTCACAGGGACACATTTTTTTATCTTCTGCACCCCAAATGGACTAGAAACACAATACACATTTATGCATATTATTGATCTAAGATACATTTCACTTTTTTAATTCCCCTCCCTCTCTCTCTATCCCTCTAATTAAGATGCTACAGGTCAATAAAGCTATTAATACAACTAATAGGGAATAGTTAGTGTTGCAAAACAGCAAATGCAGCACAGTGAAACTATATAGTTACAATAGACAGGTGTAATATTCACAGAGGATCTCATTATCTCTACCTATGTGCCTGCTCCCTTGATGCCAGCAGTTCATGCAGCTGCTGCAGTTTGTCTTTGTGCTGGCGCACCGATGCCTTGTGGATCTCTGCTTCTCTCCTCAGGGCAACAGCTTTGTTCTCCAGCTCCTGGTAGCGCTTCATCTGAACAGGTTGAAGGTGAATTCAGACCTACCAGCCACATCTGGTTCTGATGCTTCACAAATGACTCCTTGCTGGTTTGGATGTTAGCGTAACCACGCCAGACCATACTCATGTTGCAAACTTCACATTGTTTCACTCAAATGCTAATATCTAATCTGCCTGGATACTCTCCGCTACAAATCTGTTGTTCCCAATTAGAAAATAACCGAGAAAATCAGTTGGGAGTTGAGTAAGAGTGGCGCCATCAGTTGATGAAAACAACAACACTCATTTTGAGAAAGAATTCTGACAGATAAATGAGGCTCGATAACCCATCATTAACCTAACCAATAATATGAAAACGTTCTATTTAGAAAGGATGTTTGTGTGGCAGAATGCCCCCCCAGGTCATTGAAGCTTATTTTTATTTTACTGGGCAGCAACCCTTTTTTTAACCATTTAACGTGACCTGCCTAATCCAGAGTGACTGAAAATAGTGAAACAACGCATCACTACGTTAGCTGTTTTATGAGGCTATGTGCTGCACAGAACACTTTTTCTGTTATTAGAACACCATGTTCATTGTGCTCTAGCCCAACCTATTAAGATCTAGGCGTCTCTGTCAACACGAGTCTTGCGGTTGATGCATTGATGTTATTTGTGCATTGAGAATACTACAATAAAATCACTAAGAGGAAATCGCAGCATGTGAACAGTGAAGAAGCATTAACAGAGGCACTATATAGAAGCAGACCACATAATACATTTCTGAATAGAACCCTATGGGAGATGTCCATTATGCCAAAGATGCACATATCCCACCCCTCCCCATAAAGAGCCAATAGTCTGCTTTATAACGGCCAAACAATTAACATATTAAGACAAGCGTGTGGTTGCACTGACAGCGCACAGTTGGAAAAGCGCTTTTAAAACTGTATTTTGGGACAAAGTCACCAACATTTGTAGCGTTTTTATACGGCTATATGAGGACTATGTTTCTGTGTATTAGCATAAGCCACTAGCGCTAGTGAGCCACCCACCTCCTCGGCCTGCTGACGCGCTCTCAGAGCGTCTCCGTGAGACACGCTGTCCTCCAGGCTGTGCAGCGCCCTCTGGTGTTGCTCCTCCTGGCCTTTGGCCTGCTCCAGCTGCCTGGCCAGGGCCTGGCAGCTGGCCTCCGCCTCCTCCACACGCATCTGTAGGCCGGAGCGCTCACAGCGCTCCTTCAGCAGCAACTCCTTCAGTCTGGAGGAGGACAAGGAGGTGAATGAGTTCTTCTACCCTGCTGGCATAGGATCAAATGTGCTCTCTCACGCATCTTGCCTGCTCTCCTTCCCTCTCAGAAGAATGCCTTGTTTAGAAAACACACAAGGGGGAGGGAGAGAGAGAGAGAGAGGCCTAGTTTATACTTGACGGAGTCGCAACGGCGCGTGCCAAAAATGATGTCAAATTTGTGGGCACGGCCTGGCGTGTTGGGTCTTTTTCATGAAATATAACGCAGATGCCTGCCGAACGGCCGGAAAGATTAAAATGCATTCATTTAAAGAATCATATTAATCTGTATGATGCCAGAGATGCATCGTAAAATAATAGGAAAACCAGGGACACAATCAAACGTTTTTAATCCACTTTTATAGCACGCAAGTTTACACGTTCAAAAAAGAAGGAATTTGACGATGCAGAGAGCATCTACCCTGCCATTGGTTGTTACTAAACTCAGTAACTGGGCGCTCGCTGGGAATTAGGGTAAATTAGAACGTTGTCCAACTTTAAAGCCTCAACATACATACGGGTGGGTGGGACGTGCCCGCCTCGAGCACTACATACTCCACGCGACCTGGAATTTGTGTCATAGCGATATTCCCCAAAACGAAACGGTGATACTGTATTCAAACATTTTTAGGAAGTAGTGCGAACTCTAGTCTTTTCTATTCTTTAGAAAACTCGTTAAAGTTTATTACTTGTCAAGGAACACTGGATGTTTGGTGTTGTTTTCACTGAGAAAGAGCCAGCACACAGGACCTATATTCTGTCGGTTCGCCCGCCCGATAAATAAAAGCTTGGAGTGTATCCTACATAGATAGCCTATTTAAATGATAATCATATCCTTCTTCTAATCATATCCATCTCACCGTTTGTAAATAAAAAGTGAGTCTACCAATTAACCATTTCTCTGGTCTGAGCAAATGGATGAGATGACTACATTCATTGTTTTTTTCTAGTAAGGACTCTGAAGTGGACTGTGTGCTTTGCCAGAGGCTGTTCACCTTGGAGACCTGCTGCGGATATGGGTACGGCCTGGCGCGAGATTTACACCTTCTCCCCCG
>JAODLL010005860.1:0-10302 GCA_026546735.1 Forbesichthys agassizii
GAGATGTTCAGACAGTCATCCAGACCTGCAGCTTTCATGGTGGCCGGATCGGTCCACTGGTTGTCCAACTTCACCGTTGGCCTTGTCTTCCCCTTCCTAGAGGTCATTCGCATTTTTTCTTATAGCTCTTCTTTGGGTTGGAATTTACTGGTTTGAACCATTTTGTGTTTTTATTACTTTGGTAAAATACAATAAATGTCTTAATATCATATTTGTTGTTTGTCAAAGCTTTGTTTTTGTGACCGGATTAATACATGTTTTAATATATTAAATTTTAAATTATATTATAATTTTAGACTTAAAATGTGGCATATAATATCATTTTAATTTGAATAGAAATAGAGAATTTGGTATAATAATTACGTATAAGTATTTATCAGTTTATTGGAGAATGTTTAAGGTAACATAAGACTATGGTTATCATGGAAACATTCACTCAAACAATTCTAACACTTCTTACTCCCTCTAACAATATATACATCTCCAATTCAGAATGTCAAATGAGAGTATTGGTGTAAAAAGGGCATGAATGATTAACAGAACCCTCAGAACACTCAGAATGCCATCCATAATATTCCTTACCTTGCCTGGTATTTTTTACTAGATCAGAGGTCTTCAATGTTTTTCTGACCAAGGACCCCTTGACTGATAGAAACACAGACCCTCCTGTATCACATATTGTATAAAATATTTAGTTGCCGAGCCAACATTATTGGCGGGTCCTGGACCCCCTGTAGGATCTGCACGAGATCATACTAATCATATTCCCATTCATTCTGCCTCCAGAGAGGCCTTGGCCCTTACAGTTTCATCATATTTTCCATCATCTGCCTGGCTACACTGGTCTACATCTGGCTGGTGGTCCCCGAAACCAAGAATAAGACCTTCCTGGAGGTCAGCCAGATGTTCTCCAAGAGAAACAAAGTGGAGATCAAGCTGGTCGATGGGGAGGTGCCACTGAACAAGAGCAAAGAGAGTCTAGAAGATACTATAAATGTCACTGCCTTCTGAAGATAAAGAAATGCATTCAAGGTTAAGGAAGCCCTCCTACACACCCCCCATGGGGACAATGGTAATGAGATGGATTTGTTCCAGTATCATCTTTTTATTTCAAACCTAAAGTCAATGCACAAAATAGAAGTGATTACAGAGCTGTATTGGTAATACAAAATGGAATGTACTGATGTTGTTGAACTAGTTGTCAGAATGTTGGCCTTGATTTCATATGCAAAATACATATCCACCACCATGCACTAACTTCTAGTAATGAATAAACTACTTTCCCAACCAAGCTATAGTTATGTTCAAATTTGTCAAACTGAGGCGAACATTTGAGACAATCGTGTTTTCTTTGAATTTTTACATTTGATTGTTTTATTGTAACCAATCCAAATTGTTAGATTTAAACTGTAACTCTTAGTCCAGCGTCTATGTGTGTTCGTTGATAACTACCTCCTCAGAGTTTGCAGTAAGTGATCTCAATGCAAACGGAAAGGTGTTTCAAAACCGTCTGAAACTTTAGCGAATGTTCGCCTTTGTTTGATCATTTGAACGTGCCTCATACTTTTGGTACCGTAGCGTTTATACCAGCTGGGGTACGCTGGGGTCTCAGGGACACCTGTATTTGCTCTCCAGCTGCACTCCTCCATAGAGGCTGAGCTGCGTGAGCCCCCAGCCGAACACGTTGCCGCTCAGCGGGGCGTTCTTCTGGCACGACATCTGCTCCCGGAGCTCGTTGGCACTCAGCACGTAATCCCACACGTTGACGTCGGTCATTTTGCCCACGAACGCTGCTGCGTCAGAGATGCCCAGAAAGCCGTCCTTGTCCTTGCCCAGGATGAACACGCCGCCCGACCTGATGGAGTACCCTTTCTTCAGGTGTTGCTTGGCCACCGATTTGCCATTCATCAGCAGATCCACCTCTCCATTGTGGGAGGACCAGACGAGGCAGTAATTGGCCCAGCTGTTGGAGTGGACGCTGTGCGGCAGGTTGACGAACTCATTGCCGATCCATAGGCCCACCTCCTTGTTGACAGTGATCATCAGCTCGTTGCCGCTGCCGGCGCTGGAGTAGGAGAGGACCCTGTGGCTGCCCCCCGGCTTGGGCAGCACATGCATGCAGGCGGTGAAGTACTGGAGGTCTATGGAGTGGTTGAGGTGGGCCAGGGCATAGCCACTAGCGTTCTTTTCTGGGAAGCTGAGCACCAGGGGAGAGACATCACACAGCTCTGTGAAACACAAGACACATTAGGGGTCAGATGTCACAGCCTTAAAAGGTATAGTCAGCGATTGTAAGCTAATTGTAAGCTAATACAACTTTTTGTCAAATTCAGCAAATATCTCCTCTCATTCTGCAAGCTTTCATGTGGGTGTTGAAAGAAACAGTTTGTACTTCGACACAGCCCTGGCTCCTTAAATAGGAATACAAACAAAGAGGCGAACCAGATGTTTTCACACTATTTATTTCAGAAAACTCAATGTGTAAAGTCAGGACAGAAGCTGTGGCAACAACTAATTATCACCAAAGGAGTACCACAAGGTTCTATTCTAGGACCTACTCTTTTTTCAATATATAGAAATAACAGCACAGGCAGTAGGATGCTCTCGCATTCAATTGTATGCTGATGATACAATGTTATACTTAGTTGTTTTTATTTCCTGAATCTGTGAAAATTGCTCTACAGCACAGTTTTACTGTTGTTCAGCAAGCCTTTTCTGACCTTAATGTTATATTAAATACATCCAAAAGTAATGCAACATTACCTAGTTACTTAGATTAGTAATTGTAGTATTATAACTGTTTTGGAAATAGTAATTAGTTACACTACTAGTTACTTGAAAAAGTATTATCACTACTCAACATTGGTACCACGGTAAACTAATTTGAGGCAAGGTATTTGAGGTGACTACCAATGGAAGTTGAATGACAGGTGACTGAAATATTTTAAATTGGAAATATTCAAGAATGATACCTACTGTAGGCAACCAAAGCCTGGAATGTAAACAAAGCCATGAGCGATGAGCAAGTTGCATTATGTGTCTGGGCCTTAAAAACGTGTATGGTGCTTTGGGCGACAGCAATTACTTGCCATACAGTACACACATGGCGAGTGAATACATTTATACATTTAGACACAGGTAAAGCAATTGTAATAATCTGTTTGTCTGTCATGTAGATGGTGCTGTCCCATTTTATTTTAGTGTCACTTCTTAAAGATTGTAGTGCAAAGGTAATAAAGACTAACTTCCCACCCATTTGTGTAGGGCCTCCCTTCTTGGACAAAAACAAAACAGAACACAAACTGTTAACATATTTGTTTTACAATGTGTTAACAGAGTTTAAACAGATGTGTTAACAGTAAAAATGTATGACTAGAGAGCTGTAGATGCTTTGTAGCCATCCTTTGCCATTTCATTTTTATCATCACTGTTAACTCACTTGAATGTTCGGATTTCCCAAGAGATGTTATCAGACCCTCAATTCTCAGAAGCTTGGAATCAATTTCTTGCTCACATAACGCTGAGTAAAAGGAAGAAGACAAATGCTCTTTCAGATCCTTCTTATGCAAAATAGACACATTCTGTAATGCTTACAAAACTACAGTAATGTACTTACTGCCTTTTCCAAGACATGGGAGAAAAGACGACTCCACCACGCGGTCATTCAGAGGCTGGGCCATGCGGAAATCATTCAATATGGTCTGGTAGTCCAAGTGCATAAGATTATTCTCTAACTTCCTAAACTAAACATGAGAAGAGAATATAGTCATATTAGGCCAGCCAATATTTTACATAAAATACATTTTAAATTAAGTTTCAATGTATGTTATACAAATGTCAATATTTTAGAGCAAAAATAACAGGTGAAACTAAAGGAATGTAAATAACTTGATGTCAAAACCACAACTCTCCCTTTTGCATGTGTGAATTTGTGGGTATGTTCAGTGGACTGAATGCTAACTAAACCCTGCTTTCAGGATGGTAGAACAGTTACTACACACACGTTCAATGAACGGGAACGCCAAGTTAAAAAAGGGATGAGTTGGGATGTAGTAGGTTAAACCACATTCACATGGCTAACGATAACAAAGCGATTGTTTGTGTGTTTGTGTGTCGTAGATCACTACACCTCTTGCAATTTAAGGATATGTCCATTAATGGCTGTGTGAAGATATTCCAATTTTACGTATATTTCATGCATTTCATATCAGAAAGTGATTGCATACATTTAAAATTAAACAATATGGTAATGAATGCAACAGTTGATACTGGTACTATATAAGGATGACAAATGGTGTATTCACATCATGAATAGAATAAACCATGCAACATGTTCTTAATATGCAGCTACACTTCCTACACACCAGCAACACTCGCCACACCCATATAACAGAGCAAACGTCTTCGAAAGTCGGAACTGTAAGGAAACATGTTTAGTAAAAAACTTTAATTGAACATTCAAAACATTTAGTCCACTGATTTAAAGAGAATAAGGGGGAAGAAGTATACCCTCTTTGGTAGCACTACCGGGCCACAGTGATAAAGGTCCATTTTTAGTTCAGACCTCTGTCATTTTAATGGATAAAAACACTTCTGAACACAGCCTTGTGTTTTTCATTTCTGGGCGGTATTCCATCAATCCAAATAAAATAAAATCCAGGCTTAGTTAGCTTTTCTGAGCCTGACTTCAAGAAGAATCAAGTTTTTGAACCTCAAATACATTTGTGGAATGCATTGACCACGTTTATTCAAGATAGACTATGATAGACATGGTAATTGTATCCATGCAGGTCTTTCCCTAATTAGCACATGTGTATTATGTCTCTGTCTTTTTACTTGACTTTTGTACTTGACCTTTTTACTTGTGGGATAAAGTTAAATGTAAACTTTTACTTGTAAAAACAGACAAACAAACACACATGTGAGAGCTTGTAGAAACGTTCTTAAAGTCACAGAAGAGAAATTCACAAATTAGATTTATGTAAATGTGATGACAGCTGCAAATGTATAAGCTATGCATTTGCTAACTTCTTTTTTGCTTAAGTCATGTTCCAGTACAACCAGAACTCCATTGATTACAACCCGTCAAAGTGGTCACTGCTACTTCTCACATGTGCTCTCTTAAAGATTCTCTCATTGACTGTGATATAGTGCCCCAGAACCCCAAAATTCAGTCCCAGTTCTTACAATTATGCATGATTGTGGATTTATGGGGGAGGGGTAGAGAACAGTTTGAGCCTAGGAACTCTTTGAGCGAGTAGAGTGGAGTGCAAGCCACTGAGCATGTCATGTACCAAAACCAAATAAACAACATTTATGTAAAGCTTTGAAATTAATATGCTTTGGAAAAACTGCTTTTTATAACTGTTGCCCTAATGTTTTGCTATACTGTACCTGATTATGGGAAAGAGTGATAGGGGTGTCAAACACAGTCCAGAGGATGCTCTCGGTGCAGGGGGGTGTAGTGATGGACCCCTGGTATCTGAAGAAGTGACTCATGTTCTCGGGGAGCATGGCACGCACGTTGACTTTGGGTATGAGCATTGACTGACCTGTTAAAGCCACATTAAAACACTGTAGGTTGACAACCAATGGGGGAACACAGCTCAAACCTGCAGTGCATGGTAACTGAGCTACAATGTGAGTAGCCTAGTTATTTAGTGACTTACCAGCATGCTTAATTTTAGCTAGGTTGGAGATAAAATCATTGTAGTAAGTGTTCTCCAAATGTCCAGCCTAAAAGCAGATGAAATCATATGACATATTAAGGGGTGAGAACCAAAAGGGCGGAAGTGGCATTTGGGGGGGTGAAACGTGAGATTTTTATATGAAATTAAAGCTGTTGATGGGCTCTTTCTACTGCCACTTTGGAGTTATTCATTAAAAACCAAAATACTTAAATACTAAACATACTAATCCAGTTCACTTACACCCTTTTGGCATTTATAAATGTGTATTTGGAAAGCATGTGGAAAGAAAATGTTCTATTTAACTTTTTTCACAATAGATTTTTATTCTAACATTAACAATGTGCCGCTGACTGGCAAGATGAGGGGTACTTAAGTATTTGTGGTGCTTTTACCTCAATGAAGAAGGCAAGCACTGCCAGTCCATCTGGTTCGTCTTTGGCTTCAAGAAAGCTCTTGTACTTATCAGAATTGTAATGTACGAGATGAAGCTGAAACACAGTGAGAAAATGCCAACAAGCTATTAGGCCATATACGTTTTATACAGTTTGTTTTGCAGTTTTGAAATAATACAAATTATCGAGAAATAATTAACCATGATATAGCTTTGAAATGAATAAATAATTTGTCTATTGAATCAACATGACAATATAGGTTATGCTAGTATTTTAGTTTGTTCAGAGATGCATAGGCCCATTTGCCTCAAATGAATAAAGGCTACCACTAAATACCAAAACAAAATGTGTTCTGTTCTTTCAAATGCGTTACAAATAAAAGAAACTATTTTAGTTTCCAGAAGACCGACCTCTGCTATGTGACGCATGCCATTGAGTGTATGCTCTGCCCCGCTGGCCTCCAGATTAATGCCGCCCCAGTGCAGATGTATCTGGACGGCCGTGTACCGAGCCGGCAGCCCCGCGGTGATCACCATGGTGGGAGGCAGGTCAATCCAAACTGAGAGAAATCACCAGACAACCAGTCTATTATAAAATTTGGTTCAGTGCAGTTCGTTCGTTTTGCTAATGCTTACTTATAGCTGAGGATGTTTGTACTTTACAATAACATTTTAATGGATACTATAGGCCTAAACTTCTTAATGCAAAATATCTGGCTCTAATATAAAGAATTCTAATTCCACTGCATGTCATGATGTTGAGGTTTAGGCTACATTAGGCCTAGACGAGTACCCATACCCAACTGTCCGTTATTGGCCATATTAAAACTCCCTCTCTGTTCATCGTAGCCGCTGAGTTCCAGCTGCAACATGTCGGGGTTGTGTCGGACGTCGCGTCGACAGATGTCAATGGGCGACTGTTTCTTGCCGCCACATGCGGGGTATTTAGTCGGCCAGTGGATTTGGTCCAAGGAACCCCCTTTTACGCAACGTAAAATAAAAACATAATGTATGTTTGAGCACATTTTCACTTTTTGATTGGAGAAAAGGCAACCACAAAATCTAATCATTATCTCGCGAAGAGCCTTTCTTCATCTCACAGGACCTTGATGTAACCACATTCTTATGTTTGGCAGCAGATCTAACAAATTATGAAAGTAGGCTGTCTTAGAAATAAGATGTGTTATACGATTAGTCAAAGTGTTTGATTTATTTGTAAAGTAGCCCATTCTAACGGTAACAATAATGCCAATAATAATATTATTATTAATAATAATAATAATAATAATAATAATAATAATAATAATAATAATAATAATAAAAATAATTAAATAAATAAATAAATAAATAAATAACACATACAGTATAGGTTATTTCTCAATGCCAGGAATTAATCGGGCAGATGTGGCTGTTACCGTTACATGACACGGTTATGAAGGTTCAACATTCTTCATGTTTTGTTATGGGGTAATAAACGTTTATATATTGATTTATTTACTTTATTTTACGCTTTTTTATTATTTAATATTATTTAGATATATAGCATATATATAGGCCTATTAACTTACCCGTATACGACGAATATGTTCCGTCATCAGCAACAATACCTGTGATTAACACAATGTGCGCAACAAGAGAGAACAACTCCATCGTGAATGTGTAGCCTACTGTAGGCAGACCCCATTCAGCTCGACTTTATAGCGACAGTAGGTGTTGAATCTAGGATTAAAACGCCCAAGGGTCTTAAGGCCAGGTCGCTGCAGTAGTCATTATCTCTTATGTTAACGAGTCAAAGTCTGAGCATTGCCCTACTGGTCATTGTGAAAAACACAAAATAATTGTCAAATCAATAAAGTGTAAAGGTGAGAAATTGTGTTGCAGACTGTGACACAATTTGAATTCCCTTTGTAATTTTTATGTGCCGTAGTCATCTTATACATGATCTGAAGGATTGTTGACTTGAAGTGTTTACTTGTGTTGTTTTCATTTAATTAAAGGATGCTGATTTTACTGTAAGACCATTTCTTCCATCATTAATGAATGATGAAATGGTTATGGCATAATGACATTACAGATTAATAATCATTGACATATTGTACTGTAATATAATGTTTAATGTGGTTTGTATTGGTTGGTATGGATGTCATCCATACCAGTAGCCTGTATATACACACTGTATACATTTCCATCTTGACTAAAACAGTGTATTTACCTTTGGGGGTAAATAGATAATTTGATTTTGACATCTGTCTGTTTTTGCTGTAGTTTTTTAGTTTTAGCTGCAGCTTTACTATACAGCATATTCTGAATGTGCAAAAAAAGATTAAACAATATGTTAAAATGACTTTGTGTGGGCGCATGTGTCTGTAAAAGGTAACGGTAAAGGTGCTTTTATTGTCACATACATGTTGCGAAATTCGCCCTCTGCATTTAACCCATCCCTCAAGGGAGCAGTGGTCAGCCACTGCAGCGCCCGGGGACCCACTCCAGATTGGAGCCAGTGTCACTGGTCAGATGGCACTGACTGGAGGGCGAACCTAACATGTTTTTAGATCTGTATCTGTGTTTGTGTGACTGTGATGCAGCCGGGGTTTCTGAAAGGTTGATTGTGGGCTTCAGGGTAGGTGTGAATGCCTTTCTGTGAGGCTACGAGCACATCTCAAATATAAAGTCGCCCATTGAAGAAAACTGTAAAATCAGGCCGGGCCAATGCCCCAACACACCCCAGATGGAGCTGATGGGCCATTAATTAGAACAAAAGCATTCACACATCTTGATGAAAACCGTTAAAGTTTCTGCGGTTAGTGTGAATGTAAAGGTGCTTTTATTGTCATACACATAGCAGAATATGTTCTCAAGGGCACCGCCACACAACACCCAGGGACCAACTGCAGGTATATGCCAGTGTCTCTGGTCAATGGCACTGACAGGGGAGAGTGAACCTGACATGTTTTTATGGATGTGGGGGAAATCTACACAGACTCAGGGAGAACATGCAAACTACACACAGAAAGGCCAGGACAACCAGGGTTCAAACCTGGGATCTGCTTGCTGTGAGGGCACAATGCTGTCCACTGGGCCACTGTGTGGGATGTGGGTCTTTTGTTTTTCATAACAAACATAGCAGCAGTCCCCCCCCCCTCCTCTCTCTCTCTCTCTCTCTCTCTCTCTCTCTCTCTCTCGCTCTCAGGCCTATTGGGGTACTGAAATGTGTCTGCACCCTCTACAATTTACATCAACAAATGATCAGAAGTTTTTATTTTATAGCAAATTTTTATTACATTTTTATTAAATTATCTTAATTTTTGTGATATTAAGTTCTGTTTAGTAAGGCCTCTGGCAGTATGAGACAAATAACTATAAAAATGAAATGTTTCTTCATCAAAAACAGTTCACACCTGGAGGGATATCCTTGATTCTCCCTTCCCTGTTGAAGGTAAATTATATACAGGCTATATAAAGAGAGCGATTGGCATCGTGCCACAGCTCTTCATCACGATTGACATCCTCAGTGCCCAGGTGCTTGGCATTAGGAGTATCCTGGGCAACAGCAAGGGTAATAACGGCCAGATCAGATGTTCCCCCTTTCCGTAATGCAGACGTTTTATCCATCTATTTCCAAATGTTTCATCCCCAAGGCAGAGTGTTTGTTTCACTGAAAGCAAATATTTGTGGTTTGTTTTGCATCTACCACTAGATGACAATAAGTCCTGTTCTACTCATTCTTGACAATCTTATCTTGATTGGTCTGGGACCATAGAGCTGGAGTCTGACGAGTTATACAAATATTTTCATGTTTAGAATAGTACTTTATTGATCCCCAGGGGGTAATTTGGCAATTGCAGTAGCCAAAATGGTGCATTTTTAATGGCAGGTCATACAACCTTTGTCAATTTGAACACAGATCATATCAAAACATTGATATGATACAGCTTCTACTGACAAATGTAGGCTATAAGTAGCTCTGGATAAATGCGTTGGAAAGTTGTAAATAAAAATCCACATGCAGCTTATGGGCTGAAACGCACAATTCCAAAAAAAAATTAAACACGCAGGCTGCCAATGCATAGATCAGGTTGAACATTTGTTGCTGTTTGAAGTAGACCTCATAAACAGAGCCCGATGCAAGACATGACGATAACCACAGCTGCTCCTCTGTGTTGACAGGAAAGTGTGTCCTGGATGCCCCATGTCAGCATAGCGTGTGTCATCGTCTACGTC
>JAODLL010005862.1:0-10300 GCA_026546735.1 Forbesichthys agassizii
CACTCAACTTCTTTGGTCGACCATGGCGAGGCCTGTTCTGAGTGGAACCTGTCCTGTTAAAACGCTGTATTGTCTTGACCACCGTGCTGCAGCTCAGTTTCAGGGTCTTGGCAATCTTGTTATAGTCTAGGCCATCTTTATGTAGCGCAACAATTATTTTTTTCAGATCCTCAGATTTCTTTTCCATGAGGTGCCATGTTTAACTTCCAGGGACCAGTATGAGGGAGTGTGAGAGCGATAACACCAAATTTATCACACCTGCTCCCCATGTGTATGTATTTACAAATCTTAGAGCTGCTCTTAAGCATGCAACCTCATTCCTTTACTAAGGTCGTACAGATTTGTCCAACGTGGACAATTGATGGTTAAGCACCTTGAACAAGGGCGCCTAGAGTTGATTATATCAAGGCAAAGCATATCTAATACATTTACCCAGTAAGTTATTTTAGACCAGCCCAAGGCAACACATTCACCTCTCACCTCTCTTTCTGTTAGTGTCGATACTGTGCATTTTTTTGTCCCGCAGTCAATGCCAATCGACCAGAGGGCCTGCTGTGATGTTAGGACATGAATTGGTTTTGACATTGACTTTAACATTGACATATTAAGTCGGTTTCTGTGTTCTCCAGCACTCTAATTCCCAGCGCTGAATGTTCATCTCCCAAGGCTAAAACACAACAGACGTCGGTCAAACTCTTGGTTTTCTTTCATAAGATTGTGCTTGTATAGTTATACAGTATACTCATATTCTTGTATTGCTTAAATAAATTCAAACCACGCGGGACACTTCATATTAAAAATCTGTCTGGAATCCTGAGAATGTTGTTAGGCAAGACAAAGGCACACTTTGCTAATCCAGCTTTACTGTTCAGTGTGTCTAATGATACACTGACCAAGAGTCTACTAAAGGTGGTTACTGTTTACACACCTTATAGATACCATTCAGCCTACGGCAAGCGGTTTGGGCTTGTTTTGTAGTTCTGAGCCCTGTAATATGAAACCAGATATGATGCTTAAATAATGTGTTGTGTATGTGTGTACACATGTATACAGTGCTGTATTGTGAGCACATTTAGTCTACTGTATCTATAACATCACATTTAGTCTCCTGTATCTATAATAATGTGATTATAGCCCCGGACGTTTCATCTCATGTATTCCCAAGTGATTACCTGCGGTTAATAGTATAATACAGACTGGCTTTAACTGTGGACCAGCAAAACATTCATATTACGACTAATTAATTTGGAGGTAAAGATCATTTGACTTTCAAGCAGTAACCAACATGGGAACATTAAGCATCTACACCCCTACTAAATTAGTAGTGAGGTGTGTGTGTGCATCCAGTGCTCAAAGTAAACACATTCTGCCTCACCGAGTCTCCTCTGAAGTGCGGAGACATTTTGGCGGGGAGAGAGGGGGCCCTCTGACCCTATGTTCATCGCTCTAGAGGTTCTGGACAATAGGAGGAATATTGTCTGTGGCACAGTGGTCACCGTCTCTCCCGTGGTTATGTGGTCAAATATGGAGACGGAGTAAACGTTCCATTTGTCAACTGAATATAATTGCTACATGGAAAGGGCAACAAATGGCAATTCATTCATTATATTGATCTACTGCTGCACACACTGTCACGTATAATGAACATGCCAAATGTTATTGTTAAAATAAGTACTACAGTAAATTATTTCGTTGTCCACCTGTCTCTCTCTCTCTCTCTATTGCGCTCTCTCTCAAAAATTCCCCTTTCTTGCTCTGTCAATATGCTGCATGAAAAAGTAGGCTTATATCATCACAACGACAATGCTAGTGCCCCAACCCGTGGCATATTTGGCATGACATGAATACAATACGTCCCCGTGAGAGATGCAATTTTCCTGGAAGAGCAGCAAGCAGAAGAGTTCTTAATCAGATATACCTGGCATGTTGAATACACTAGCTGACATACTTTGACACCACCTTGAGGTAATTATTTGTCCGTAGTTTATCATAATCATAGTGTAACCAGTAATTTAATAAATCTTAACATTCTCTACAATGTATTGTATAACAATATAACTCCATTATATGTACCCTTTTTTATTTTCTATGCTTCTCTCTTACAAACCAACACTTGTCTCAATTCTGGCCTTCCAATTGGACAAGCAAAATCACGGAGCAAGTGTAAACAAGGGGCATATAAGCATTGACTCACGGTGTGCCACGTTTAGCATGTACACCGCTCTCTAGCTAATTCCATTGAGTTAGCTCATTTGAATTTCTGCCCTTGTCTCTTCCCCGTGCTTGTTTGTGTGCTGCAGCTAAAGCAGGACGTGGACATGAGCGCCCTCTCTACGGACAAGAAGCCGTTGGTCGACTACGGCGTCCAGATCCGTTTCATCAAGGACCTCCACGACACAGGCGGGGGCTACCCTGAGAAACACAGAGGTAACAGTGCAACCCCGCCGTCCAGCAAGTATGGCGTGGCGGTGCGGGTGCAGGGCATCTCTGGGCAGCCCTACGTGGTCCTTAAAGACGGCGAGAAAGGCGACTCGTACGGGGTTCAGCTTAAGTCTCCCGCGCAGCCTGCAGCAGCTAGCCCCGTGCCTTCTTCCCCTTACAACAACAGCCTCACCAGGAGCCGCAGAACACCCGAGCTTACAAACCCACATGCAAGTGGGCGTTCCCCCCGTGCGCTGCCTGAGTTTGACAACAGGGACGATTTTGCGAGCCCCTTAAAAAGACCTCCCGGTGACGGGCAAGCGGGGAGCCAGGGCGGCTGGGAGAACAGAGCACCTGCCAGTGATGGACAGGTGGAGAAGACAATGGCCGGACTTCACGCAGCAGTCAACGTAGTAGAAGAAAAAGATATTGGAGAGTTTAATGAGGCTGGGCTCAAATCTGTTGACGTTGGGTCAAGACAGTTCAAGCCAAATGCTGTCAGTTTCACTGGCTCACTGGGAAGGAACTCTGGTAAGAAAACTGAGAAAATAATGAGTTCCTCCTTGAAGACTTTCCCAGAAACTCAGCCCCTGCTGCTGGTTGAGGAACAGGCTGTTCCAGCGATAGACACAGAGTCTCTGGCCCCCATCAACAAACTCATCAGTAAATTCAACAACGGAACTCCGGGTGGCACCACACAGACGAGAGGCCGCTCTGGAGCAAGGCAGCGGCTCAGGTTCGACGAGCGCAGGAGATCCCGAAGTCTGGATGCCCGCAAAGACACTCCACCCGAGGTCGCCCCGCTCTCTCCAAGTTCCCCCACGCCAAACCCCTACGCTATGCTTCCGTTCACTGTCTCCTCCTCCTCTAGCTCGTCCATGCCATCGTCCACCCCGGCCAAAAGTAGCCTTGGGAGAAGCTCTGAATCCGTCACCCTGGTGACGGCACTCGCTGCCTCCAAGCCAAGCTTCAAATCACCAGAGAACGTTGTTGCCAAGGACTTGCATCCAACCATACCAAAAAAGCCTGTAGGTATCATTATCAAGGAAGGACGACTGTTTTTCCTTTTACTGATGCTAATTGAACCGACTGTATGTGTATTGATGACGGAGATTAAATGTATTTGTGCGTTTTTGCCATGTTTGTTCTTTGAAGGAGGTTCCCGCCCCTGTTAGAAACCAGGGCCAGGGTTCAGAGGGTCTCAGTGGAGATGAGGTTCAAGCCAAGCAAGCCATTTACAACATCCTGAAAGAGGGGTAAATGAGGCTCCACAACAAACCACGTACTGTAGGTACGCTGATGTATTGACGGATGACGGGATGTTCTTAAGTCTATTGTCCTGAATCATTTCCCCGTTAGGTCAAGTGAAAATGACACATCCGTCAGACGAAAGGTCAACCTTGTTTACGATGCAACCATCAGCTTTAAGGTACACACGCCAATGTTTTGGACAATTTACTGCTTTTCTTATACACTATCTTGCTTGCATGCAAATTGAGTCAAATGCATTCTAGAGAATATGATTGTGAAGGGGAATTGCTCACATGTATATTATTTTTAATATGCATGCACTCTGTTAAATGAGTTATAAAAGTACCAGCAGCAGCAATTTGAGCTGTAATATTGGAATTTTTGCAATGTATGTAGTTATTTGGGCCAAATAAGGAATTGCGAGGTTGTGATCTTTATTTAATATCTTGAGTCAAGAGCTTTGTTCTCAAATGCTCTTTTGGGACCAAAGCAACAAGTTTTGTTGTGTTAGCATATGAAATGCTATTTCATCTCCTCAGCTATGTCACCTAGGAGTCTCATTTTGGCATAAATCTAAACAATGATAGAGGTACATTTTTGTACATGGATTTTCCTGTCCATGTTCTTCTAGTCTTTGACACTTCATTAAAACGCATTACACATTCGTTATAAATATGAACACATTTCAGCCTCAAACGCTTCATCTCTTTGCATAAGTCTACACCCCTTGAGAATGCATGCGTTTGAGGCTGTCTGTGTATAAACACTTGAAGATGTATTATCCTTTATTGCCTTCCCATAGCGGGTTTGTGGCCATGCCTAGCTGTGAATCGTTCACTTGCGTAGTCTCCTGGCAACGAGCGGCCATGCAGAGGCAAACTGATTAGGCTGTGCCGTGTTACGGACACCGCCGTAGAGCTCCATCAAATATTAAGTTGGAGCAGTCAAGTAGTAGCATTCAAAGTAGGAGGAGCCAAAACCTCCGAGCACGGTCTGATAAATGTGTTTCAAGTGAATCGCTAATGCAGAGACTCTCACTAACTTACAGCAGTATTTATAATGTGCTGTGTTTAGCCTACATGAAGGTGAGACATACTGTGACGCGTCTGTTTTTGCTGTCTTAAGTTGTTGGAGTTGTAATGGTCCCGTTATTTCCTGTAGTAAAGAGCTGCGGTCTTCAGTGCAGTGTTGGTCCTGCCCTCGCTAATGCAGTCAGCGTTTTGCTTGCCCTCTTCAATGGGAGAGCGACACTGTGGCAACACTGACACTTTATCTCCCTATTTACTAGAGGAACCACTGCTGTTGTGTTGGGTTACCTGAGGCCGAGGGCAACATGTGGCCTCTGTATGCCTATGGGTGGGTGGATTGGTTTCTTCTGAGAAAACCTGTTGAACCAAAACTAATCTCTCATACACGTGTAATGAAATATAAAAACGATTCTGGGCCATATACTGTACAATAGCCTGGACGGTCTTTATATGTCATTGAAGAAGAGGTTATTTGACATCAGAAAGAAATATTCTGGTATCTAATTAGCATTTCTATAATTAAATTATCGTAAAACATGTCAGAGAAGACAATACTGTATTCAAGGCATTATACCAGGGAATGACATTGGTCTTTACAGTATGTGTTTTACCACAACAGTAAGTAGTAAACTGTTGAGGTAAAACAATGATAGGATATTTTCAGTTAAAATATACCATTCTCAGAACAGTGAACCATATTTTTTCTCTCACAAAGCATGTATCTCCCAACTGAAATGTAAGACTAACACGCATTAACCATATCTTAACATAATATATCTTAACACACTGATCAGACCAGTAATAGAAAATGAGTCACTGTGCATCAAAGCTTCTCTCAACAAAGCTATCAAATCCTTTCTCCTTCCTCCTAATGAGTGTGTAGGAGGAAAAGAGATCGTTATACCTTCTATTCAGTAATGGTGGATCTTGTCAAAAAATTAAAGAGCAACAGCAACCTATACAGAAACCCCTCAATTTATCTTGTGTGTGTTCAAGTGTTCTCTAATTTGGCTTGTTCGTGTTTATATTAAAGGACGGGCTCAGGCTTTCACCGTTTGAATATGGCGGTTAGATGATGTTTCCTCTCTAGCAAGGTAGAGAATGGGAGAGATGGGCAGTTTTCTACATGTCAAATTCTGTTTCATTTTTACTCACTGTTTGTAGGCAGGATCAGATGAGTACCTGAAAGAGCATCTAGATGAGAAGCTGAAGGAGAATATCACGCTTCAGGAGCAACTGATGTGCCACAAGACTGAATTACAGAAGGCCCAGGATGAGTATGTGCATATGTGTGCGTGTGCAGGGTTGGGCAGGTTACTTTTTTAAATGTAATCCGTTACAGTTACTGATTATTTTAGTCTGATAACTAGTAACATAATTTTTGGATTACCGAAATTTTGTAACGTAATCTGATTACTTTACATTACTTTTAGATTACTTTTAGATTACTTTTAGATTACTTCACATGTAAACATTGTTCTTTGAAATGCCATCCAAAGCAATTTACTGTTTTGGCGGTGCCAAATATTTCTATTTTCTCCGTTTATGTTTCTCGGGATCAAATTAAAGTAGGACTTAATTTCAAGTATTGATTGATTGATAATTAAAGCAGTATATATATGTGTGTATATATGTGTGTATATATGTGTGTATATATGTGTGTGTATATATGTGTATATATATATGTGTATATATGTGTATATATATGTGTGTGTATATATGTGTATATATATATGTGTATATATGTGTATATATATATGTGTATATATATATGTGTGTGTGTGTGTATGTGTGTGTGTGTGTGTGTGTGTAATCTGATTACTCTATTTTATCTGGGGACTGTAATGTATTACAGTTTTTTTTGTAATTGGTTACAAGTACCTGATTACCTGTAACCCAACCCTGTGTGTGTGTGTGTGCGCGCGCATGTGTTTGTTAGAACTGGGTCAGAACTGGGTTAAATAGAAATAGTTGATCAAACTATTTAAAGATGCGATAGCCAGATACCACATTCCACACCACCGAGCAGGGTAAAACCTATATAATTATTTTTTATATATGTATATATAATGTGTGACTTTGCAGCATCATGCAACACTAAGCTTCTTGAAGCACATGAGAGCGTTGTCGATAATGCATGTTAAAGCTGCCATAGATAACATAGGGAAATTACTGCCAGAATGAACACATTAGAACACATTATAACTGGAACAGCATTTCATTAGTTAGGAGAGATGCAAGCCTTTTCTACTAATCATTATATGAAACGGTACTCGGCAGAACATGTTGAAATGTTATTTGGCTTGTTGGAAGCCATTACAGTGAAACATTAATGAAACCATTGTTAACACAACTGTGTGTGCGCGGGTGTGTTGCGTGTGCGTGCAGGCTATCTGAAGTGCGCATGGCCAGAGAGGTGGCGGAGTCTCATGTTCGTCAGCAGGAAGATCAGCTGGCTGAACTTCAGGAGCATCTGAGGAGAGAGAACGGCTCAGAGTCATTGCAGACGGTACTGACACACGAAAACACAAGCATGTTACATGAGCAGAATTTGTATTTTGCCCCACTGACCATGAAATCCATTGGTTGAGATAACCTTTTAGCAAAAGCAAGGGTCCCCATGTTTAACCACAGGGTTAGCATTGGTAGAGCTAGCAGGGGTCCCCATGTTTACCCACAGGGTTAGCATTGGTAGAGCTAGCAGGGGTCCCCATGTTTACCCACAGGGTTAGCATTGGTAGAGCTAGCAGGGGTCACCATGTTTACCCACAGGGTTAGCATTGGTAGAGCTAGCAGGGGTCACCATGTTTACCCACAGGGTTAGCATTGGTAGAGCTAGCAGGGGTCACCATGTTTACCCCTCTCGCTCTCTCTCTCTATTGTTCTGTGCAGGATGTAATGACGCTGCAGGCGGAGCTGGCCGAGGCGGCCACGTTGCGCCTGAGGCAGGAGGAGGCCCTGCACCAGCGGGAGCGGGAGCTGACAGCCCTGAAGGGGGCGCTGAAGGAGGAGGTGGAGTGCCATGACCAGGAGATGGAGGAGTTGAGGGAGCAGTACAGCCAGGACATGGACAAGCTGAGGACAACCATGGAGCAGGTCTCCCAGGTAACAACACATGGAACCACCTTGTCCGGTAGAGTGGATCTTAATGTGAAAAAGCCACATGAAAAAGTAATTATTAGTAGTATTTGTAGTGATGATGATGATTATAATAATGTATAGTGTACTATACGTATACATAATATAACAAATATATATATATAAAACATTAATAAATAAAAAATGTATAAATATAATTAATTTACTTATTTTTTATTTTATTTTTATTATATATTCTATATTATTATTTATTTTTATTTTTTATATGTAACTTTACATTTTTTATTAAATATATTTATTGCGTGTGTGTGTGCGGGCGTTAGTCCCAGGAGCAGATCGAGGAGGAGAGGCAGAGGGTGAACACCTCGATGCTGTCCCTGGAGGACGAGCTGGACAGTTGTAGGAGTGACGGGGTCAACTGGAAGCAGCAGTTAAACGCTACCAAAGAGGAGCTCCAGCACACCAAGCAGGAGTGAGTGTTCATCCCCCAGCACCCAATGTCAGAACCACCAACATTAAAGGCGGCCATGTTTCTGTTTGGTGAAGCTTTTGTCAAAAGAGCCAAATTGACCATGACGTTCTCATAATGGTCGGTGCACAGTAAGTCAGTGCACTTGTCCCCTGCAGGTGAATTCTGGGAAATGTACACCCATAACCTGCTAAACTGGTTCCGTTTATGCTAGGCAACATGATTATACCGTGACATCTTTAAGACTGCCTTGGTTAAGCAGATGCAAACCCAATTTGATTGGTAATGGTAATATGTTTGCCCGGAATTTGCATTGCAATGGTGAATTCCAGAGAACTATATGTTTGAAGTAAAATATGTGTATTAAGTGTTTTGTATAATTTGTAATGCAAGTACTCTTTTCTCTTTCACCTGAGTGTTTATTGGGCAGGAACTGGGACCCCAGAAATGGTCAAATCATGTGAGAGAGGGAATTTATTTCAGTAGCATATAATATAGCAAATGTCAACATGTTAATATTCTTATGGCATTTCTCTCAAATACACCTTTATCATAATCCTTTAATTTAAAGACCATACTAACCCCAAGGAAACTTACCTAATATTGGCATTCATGTAAATTATCCAAGTGATTATTTATTGATGATTTAAAAAATAACTGTTTAGATGATTATTAGAATTTTGCTGTAATTTAATGCTGTAAAGTTTCCATTAGCAGAAAACAATAGACTTGTTTGCTGTACAGACACATCTAATCAGCACTGAAGCAAAATTGTTTAATTCGTAGTAGAATCTAGAGCCGTGTTAATTTGATCTTTTTACTAACTATTTGGGTCTTGTGCCAGCACATGTGTGTTCATGTCCAATTCTTTTAGGGGCTTTCAAACTATGAACCATTTCTATTTAATAACAAAACATATATCATCAAATATCTTCAATTCATAAACCACCCTTAAACATTCTGTGGTTACACATCTGGGAAGTCGTCTTTGGAACCTGTTTGGAAAGAGCGGGCACAAAAAATACTTTGTGATTTGATGAGCTGTCTAAGTCACGCTCGCATTGGACCTGCCAGCAGTTCCTCGTAGGACGCTGTTTGGCCAGCACCGCTGGTGGTGTTCTCCAAATGCACTGGAAGCCTGGTTCATAGTTTGCAAGGTTTCCTTGAGGGGCCCCAACCCACAATCTGCAACCCACTGCATTATAGCTATTGATCTGTGCTTGCCATTGCATTTTGTTTATGAACTTGCATACATCATCGATGTCACTGTTGCTGTGCATTGCTTACTGTCTATTTCAATAGGCTGCTGAAATCGCGTTTGGAGAAGGAGGAATTTGAGAGCGAGTTAAAGGACCTGCAAGATTCACTGACTGCAATGAAAAGCCAAATGCCTGGCTTTGAGCCTTCTTATGCTGAGGTAAATCACACAGCCGTGCGTTTTACTACAGCCAGAACCGCCCATAAAACACCACTGGCTGTTTGTTTGTATCATAATCCTTTCATGTGTGTTTTGCTGACGTGTCTTTTTGTTGCTTCACCAGATTAGTGCGTTTCACTTTTTCCCTAACCTGTTATTTTCTAAACCACAATTTACACATTCCTCTTCACATACACGGTATTCCTCTTTCGGTTACGTAACCCAAGGACCTTCAGCGTTGTCATGACGACCTGCAGCGGGCCCATGCAGATCTGGACAAACGGAAGGCAGAGTTTGACGAGCGCAGCGCCGAGCTCCGGACCCTGAGGCAAGTGAGCGAAGAGAAGGAGGCGGAGCTCCGGTCCGTGATTGACGGGCTGAAGGGCCAATTGCAGAAAGAGAAGCCAAAAGAGGTAAACACTAGTGTGGGGCTAAAGGAGCTCTGTAGGGGGAGGGGTAGAAGATAGTGTGAGTCTATAGGAGCTCTGTAGGGGGAGGGGTAGAAGATGGTGTGAGTCTATAGGAGCTCTGTAGGGGGAGGGGTAGAAGATAGTGTGTGTCTATAGGAGCTCTGTAGGGGGAGGGGTAGAAGATGGTGTGAGTCTATAGGAGCTC
>JAODLL010005863.1:0-10300 GCA_026546735.1 Forbesichthys agassizii
AAGCACCAGAGACATTATATAGAGGAGACAGACCACTTAGAGAGTCCTCAATAGAACTCTATGGGAGAAGTACCAGACACATTATATAGAGGAGATAGTCTTCCTAATAACTGCACCGGAGGCGTTATCAAGATGGCTGCCAAGCGGCCAGTAGTTGCCTAGAAAGAGCATGTGTTCACTCACTGTATTTTGTCTTTGTCTGGACGGAGCAGTTCTCCGGGCACTTGTCGGAGACCTGCACTGGGCTGAACAGGTTCGGGCAGCACTGCAGCTTCACGCACACTCTGCGGCAGAAGTCAGGGATCTGGTCCGCCAGCCGCACGATCCGTATGGTGGAGCGATAGGTTTTCCCTTTGTATCTGATGGGGGAGGAAGAGGAAGGGGGGGAGGGCAGAGAGATCACAGGGAAATGGAACAGAGAGAGAGAGAGAGGAGGGAGGGAGAAAAGGGATAAAATGAGGACAGAGGACAAAGAGAAAGAGAGAGAGAGAGAGAGAGAGAGAGAGAGGGAGAGAGAGAGAGAGAGAGAGGGAGAGAGCGAGAGGACAAATAGAGAGAGGGAGAGAGCGAGAGGACAAATAGAGAAAGAGAGAGATAAAGAGAGAGAGAGAGCATAAGAAAAAGGTGGGATACTGCGACATTATCAGCAGCCATCCGGCAACCGATTAGAACGTTATTTATGGCAGTGAATAATAAAATTATCTATAATACATCAGGGCACTTGACAATGAACGATGATTGCCTTTACCACGGTGACATAATACGGGCTGCTTTGGGGGCGTGCGTGTGAAATTATGCCACCTCCTCGATAGGGAAGTTGGCTCAGGCTGAGGGAAGGTCGGTGTTATCATTTAAGGTCAGGGGAGAGCTCGACGGCGACCAGGGGAGAGCTCGACGCCAGCATGCTTGAGCTCGCAAGCACCAGTTTGAATTTGCCGCGAGTGTCAGTCTGTTGTGGACGGACTTGAAGTCGCTGCGCTTCTGACAAAACCACCAGCGACTGACCAATCAGCATCCTACTAGATGCCAAGAGCGTGGTATAGGTGTGACGTTAAAGGCAGGGTCAGTCATTTCCGAGAGCGCTCGCTAACTTCAAGCTCAAATAAAAAATATCCCTTCACTGCGCCACTTGTTTATGTTGCCATTTGCGCAGCAAGAGCTGTGTAGAATGTGGGATTCTTTTTTCAACACGCACAGAGATGGGTTAACTAGAGAAATTTGAAGATAAGAGATAGTTGCTGAATTTGTCAAAAAGTGTATTATCTTACAATTAGCTTTAAATAGCTAATTATACCTTAAACTGCACAGCTACCTTTTATTGTGACCATTTCAATAATCACACTGTTTTTAAATCCGCATCTTGAAATGCCACATCTTGGCAAATGCCAAGTGCTCATTAACACACATCTTTACAAAGCTTTTGTACGTTTTATACTAGTGCACATTTTTTTGGTTATACAAATCTGTGAAAGAACTGTGACTGAAATTAATATTTTTGTGCATAATAATAACTATTTAATCTTGTACTTAAAGCTCCCCTGCAGTCAAAATTAACATTTTGGGAATTTTGCATTGTTTTTGCACAATAGCCTAACACGTTAATCCCTGTGAAGTGTTAAAATATTGATTTGAAAAGAGTGATTTTGTAAAATATGCCATATCTACGATATTACCCACGGAATCAACAGAACTGGATGGCGTCATTAACTTCCGCATATGCATATTGCGTCACTCTTATTTTGAGTTTGGCTTTTTCCCTCCCCTAAACAAGAGCTCCGTACCAGGCAGTACGACTGCCGACATCTTGGATGCGAGTACCGGTGCTTTTACATCTGGGTAAAACAAGCCGTGCTGTCCGTGTGTGTGTGTGTGTGTGTGCGTGCGTGTGCGTGTGGGTGCGTGGCTGTATGTATTAACAAGCAGACGCTAGGCTGGGGGGTGAAGTTAGAAACAGTGATTTTAAATCTTTATTGACATATTTCTAAGGAAGAAAACAAACCTAGTGGCGTTTTAGAGATCAGGAATGTTTTGAAAACGGCAATACGATGACTGCAATTCTCCTTTAAACTCATGAAAAATGGGATCAAAAACAAAAGTATATTTGTTCGTTCAGTCAGTCCCAGCTGAAGATTACACTAAAGACTAAGAAAAGAAAATTCTAACCTCCCAACTAAATTTGCTAGGGTGCATTCACATACATGAAAAATTGACACGCACCATTAACCCCAGTAGGTTATTAATTCTGTAAATAAATGACTGAACACATGGAACCTCTCAAATTGTCTAAACTTCCATTTTCCTGTTTGCTGTAAAGTTTGTCATCATGGAAACTTGGCCGGTAACGTCTGTTCCGGTCCACGTTGACATTAGCAAAGTGGCAGACAGCACGGACCCAATCTAACTGGCTGTTCAGACAAAAAGTGTGTCAAAGTTCCCTCAGGATGCCTTGCCAACAAGGCTGTTGAAGATTTGTGGACCTTCTGATGTATACTATAAATACTTTCCAAACAAACAGGAAAACTTCATAAATAATGAGAAAACCCGCCACGGGAATAATCAGTTATCTCCATTCTGCTTGGGAACTAATGCTTGGTGGGATCCAAAGTTTGGACATGGTCGTGTTTCCTAAAATTCGCTAGAGTGGAGCACTTCTGAATTCTGACTGGTTTCCACCAAAGTGCGTCGCAGCTCATTATCATAAAGATTCCCAAAGTTCAACTGTCATTCCGACAGAAACATTTTGGGTGGGACATATACAAGACGGATACCTAGCCAACCAGAAGCTGAAATATCCAATAATGACCAAGCTGTGGGCCACACAGTGATGGGCGATTAGCAGATTGCACTGTGTGTGACTGGAGCGTAAAGGTGTAGTCAGGGATTCTGGAGATATCTGAACTCCATCAAAACAAAAACACCTCTGCCATGAATGCCAGAGGGTTCTCCCTCATAAGCTCCGCCCCAATGAATGTATGTGTGTGTGGTCCTACTTGGCTTTGAGGGTCTCCTCTTGACAGTCCCAAGTCTGCTCCTCCACCTCCTGCAGCTCCTTCAGGACTCGTCCGGGCTTGTAGGCAGCATTGATCATCATGCTTAACACCTGCGCAGCGCACACACACACACACACACACACACACACCTATTGGAGTACGAACACAAACACACAAAGCAACAGGAGGCCTCCTACAAAGTATGGAGCTGTTCCTCTTAGTGGTAGTGACAGGTGATTGACAGGTCCTCATGTTTAAAGAGAGGGTGGGTGCTGGGAGACGGCAGGGGGTCCCCGCTACCCATCCCAGAGTCTCTGATAACTTGATTAAACCCGAAACGCTGCACCTGCAACTCCCCCTCCTTTATTTCCCTCCATTTTTTCCCCCTTTATTCAATCAGGCACGTGGCGGCCCACCTCCTTGAGGACAAGCGTGCACTTCCCGGGTCCTACGGCCAGGGGCAGCTCTGCGATGCGGCCCTTGTTGAGGTAGGGCCCGGAGAAGCACCGGTGGTTGATGAAGATCTTGGAGCAGCAGTACCTGCCATTGGCTGAGCCTGGACAACACAATAACAGTTTGTACACAGAAAATGTATTAAATGTAATACAAATATATATCAAGTTAAAATAATAATAATACTATACGATACTATATGCACATGTACAGTATGTGTACATGGGTATGTAATATCAATGGGTTATATCAACATACATATTTCAGTGGGGAGATGAGAGCAACATGTGTGAACTATTGGATTCAATTGAACTGCATGTGTACTATCTTTCCTATTACAGTCTGTTGGAAGTCTCACTGAAGTCTGCAGACTCTGAGGGCATGTTTTACAATCAGCTGAAGACTCACTTGTTCAGGCAAGCATTAGGGGTGTAATATAATGATACTGTATATGAGATGTTTGCTGTATCTTATACTCTATGTGAGGGATGTTTTTATTTACTGTTTTTATTGGTTTATACTGCAAACCGTGCAGTTTATTTTATGTTTTTGTTGCAGTAATTGTTTCTATCATTTCTTGTTGTAAAGCACTTTTTCTGTGAATATAAGTACTCGTGTGTACTAGTGTGCATGAACACGAGAGTGCGTACATGTGCAAGTGTATGTGTGCGTGCGTGTGTGTGATGAGTGCGTGTGCTCTTCACAGAGGCTAAATCAGCGTCAAACTACTTTTTGTCTCGCAGAGCCAACCTTTATTTTTGTAAAGTCTGGGACACAACCTTCTGGCTGGGAAGGTTGTGTCCAACCACCCAGACCACAAGACTATCCTGCCCCCCAACCAATACTAGGGCTTATGTATCAGACAGTTAGCAAAAATTAGATGGAAAATGCTGAGACTAGGCTACTGTAGTTGAGGACTGGTTGTTGAAAAAAAATATCCCTCCGCGTTGGTGACCCACACGCTGAAACACATTGTGAAGCAAAGCATAGTACTACGGCTTTGTTGATGTGAGCGGTGCACGCCACTTTGTTTATGTTTCTATTTACGGAGCCAGGGCTGTTCAGTATTATTATTTTTTAATTAATTAATTAATTAATTCATAGTATTAAGTATTAGATACATTTTTCAACACGTACTGAGAAAGGTAAGCTAGCCAAATGTGAGGAGATATTTGGTGAATTTGTATTAGTTTACAATTAGCTTGCAATAGCTGACTATACCTTTAACTGTGACGTAGTGCTGATGAATGGAAGAGACAGAGGCTAGACTACTATCTCCTCCCACGAGTAGACCTAAAGGCGACATAATGCCCCAGCACGCCGCATTCTGACTCCCAGCTACCGACGACGCCTGGAACATCCACGCTACGGGGGCGAATGGCAATTAGGCAACTCATACTCATGCATATTCATGAGCAAGTGGGTGGTATTAAGAAAAAAAAAGAAAAAAAAGGGGGGGAAACATACAAATGCAAAAAAGGCAACCTTGTGGAAATCAACACTTATCTGCCACCCCCTCTAAGTTATGCTTGTACGTGCACATGTGCACCCACACACACACACACACAGTATCCATCTGATGATGATGCTAATAGCCCTGTGGTTGGTATGGTGAATGTGAACAGCCCACAGACACTTCCATGCCAGTCGACATTTGTCAGTTGTTGAACAGACCGGGCAACTAGGGCTGGCCTCAAATACTCGAGTATTCGGCTAAAATAAGATGTTCCTTTATTGAGCCCCCGTAGGAGAAATTCAGGTTGGTTACAGCAGCACAAGGCAATGTATATCATTATAAAGAGTTAGTAAAACCATAAAAAACATTATTCGTTTGTTGGGTATGAGTTCGGTTCACAATATTTGCATTTGAATAATAATTGTTTTGCATGCGTGTTTTATTAAAAGCAATACTTTCTTTATAAAAAATGGGCATAAAATGGGCATAAAATAAAAGTAGGCCTACTGCCCGACCTGCTTATAGTCATTTATTAACCACTACTTCAACTTAATAGATAGTCAATCATTTAAAATTAGAGCTACTTTTTATAGGTTAATAAATTAGGCTAAGAAGAAATGTATGGTGAAATGTATCGCGCAGGATTTGAACAGATAGACATACAGTATCGTATCCCCCGCCCCTCCGAAGTTTCGGATATTTGTCATTATTACTACCAAAAGATTTGAATATCAAAAAATGGCATTCGGGCCAGCCCTACGGCCAACAGGCATGACTTTACTAGATAGCTTCCTTTAGTCTACCACTAAATACTGCGGATTTCCTTGCTGCCATTGTGCCCCCATTGCAGTGGAATATTCTTCAGGACACAGAAATACGCTTTATTTATAGAGCACTTTTCAAATTCACATACAAAGTGCTTTCACAAGGGCAAATACGATAAAATATACATGATACTAGATTAGACACACACACACAAAGTTATACTAGAAAACATCAAAGCACAGCTAAAAGAAAATGGTCAAATCAAGAAAGGCTCTCTCATAAAAGTATGTTTTAAGATAGAACTTAAAGTTTAACTGCACTCCAACTCTGAGCCTGACTCCACCCATAAAGTGAGGGAAGTGGAGATGGGGGGGGGGGGGGGGGGGGGGGTTAAAAAAAAAAAAATTTTTATATAAAAAGGGAATTTTATCACCAGCATTGCTGTGTCTCATCACAGATCAATCCCATGACTTAGTTTGCAGATCAAAAAACACATTTAGGGTGCAGATGCACTTTAATAATAAAAAGAGCTCCCAGATTCAGCTGATCTTATTTCCCCAGGCAGGCTATTCCAAAGCCTCCGGGCCTTATCAGAAAAACGCTCTGTCCCTATTTGTTTTAAGTTGGTCTCAAGGAACAGACAACAGACCTCTGCCCTCTGAGGCCCTCAAGATACAGGGTGCATATGGGACTAGAAGGTCACAGATATATAACAGGGAGCTAGGCCACGGAGAGCTTTAGACGTAATCAAAACAATTTGAAAGTCTGTCCTGACACATTACAGCTGAATGGGTTTGTCTCCCTGAGAGAGTCCAAAGCTCTAATAACCGTATCAGCACAGTGAAATTGCTATATCTACGTTGTAACAAGTACATGTTGCCTCTTGTCTGTTCTAATGTGCTCCAGTTTTAGAAATGTTTTAACTTTGTAACGGTGTGTATTTGTATCTTGGCCAGGATATTTTCATCTCAAGGGACTTCCTGGTTAAATACAACACTAATGAAAACACAATACTTAGACACTGCTGTACTAGTTATTAAGTAATTTAAGCGTAATCGCACTTTAATAATAGAATAGAATTGGATTACCTGGATCTACAGTGCCAGGTGTGCAGGGGTTGGCAGGGGCTGTTTCCATTGGCTGGGGGGCCACCATCCTGCAGGTGAAGGCCAATTGGATTAGTGGGCCGGCTCAGATGAAATCAATGAACATTTCAGACCAATCTAATCAAACCGGAAGTGGAGCAACCCGCCGAGCCTTTGCCTGGCAAATCAATCAACACAACCAGCCGCTTGAGTTTCCTCTTGTCAGATGTTACAAATGGGTGAATTATAACGTGAGTGAATGAAAGAGGATTGGGGATGGGGGGGGGGGGGGGGGGGATTAAAAAAATTACCCTCTAGCTGAAAAATGATATTAGCGGTTAGATGAGACGGCTGAAAAGGCACCGCTGAAGACATCATATTTCTCCTGCCGCACCCCACCTCCCACCGCACGCACGCACACGCACGCACACACGCACGCACGACTTTGATCCCAGAGGCTGTGCCTATCAGGCGCTATGGCAACATATCATTTGTCCACAAAATCAATCAGTACCCCAGGAAGCCCACTTCTACTCTAAAAGCCGCTGTTTCTATTAATGGCTTTGTAGAGAGCGATGGAGAGAGAGAGATTAATAAAAGGAGAGAGATGGACTGAGGGCACGAGAAAGAGAGATGTTCTAGACGTTCTATATAGTATCACGTGATATCTAACATTTGTATTTATTATATTTTATTTATTTATTTTCTCCCCCTATACACCACAACCTTAGTAAACAAATAGAGCAGATGGTACTCTCAATTTGATGACAATTAATAAAACAAAATCTAAAATTATAACAAAATATTATTATTATTATTATTATTATTATTATTATGTATACACCTGTGCCCCCACGGGGCCCCAGGTGGGTGCAGTAGAAGCAGACCAGCAGGTTTATCTACGGCAACTTACTGTTTCTCTGGTTGGACCACAGCTATCTTCCTCTGCTTCTGGCCTGGAGAGAGAGGATCACACGTTCAGCTGAGGCATGGTTGTGTGTGTTAAGGCATAGTATGTGTATGTCTGTGTGTGTGTGTGTGTGTGTGTGTGTGCACCCATGCATGTGTTAAGGCATATATATATATATATATATATACAGTACGTGTGTGTGCACCCATGCATGTGTTAAGGCATATATATATATATACAGTACGTGTGTGTGCACCCATGCATGTGTTAAGGCATATATATATATATATATATATAGTACGTGTGTGTGCACCCATGCATGTGTTAAGGCATATATATATATATATATACAGTACGTGTGTGTGCACCCATGCATGTGTTAAGGCATATATATATATATATACAGTACGTGTGTGTGTACCGCTTTGTTTATGCTGCTATTTACAGAGTCAGGGTTGTGTAGAAGCTTCGGAAAACGGTAAGTTAGCGAAATGGAGGAGATATTTGGTGAATTTGAGAAAAACTTTATTACGTTATTAGCTTGCAATTAGCTTGCAATAGCTGACTAACTTTAAATCACTGTTAATATTAAGTGTGTGTGTGTGTGTGTGTGCGTGCGTGTGCGTGTCAATGTGCGTGCACGTACGGGCTGGTCTGAGCGGGGCGGTGAGGGGGGAGGCGTTGGCCTCACACCAGCCCACAGGGAAGACGTCCATGGATTCCACGTCCACCATGCACTCTGACAGGGACTTGGGCACGCCTGCCGGGGGCGGGATCACACCACTGTCACTCACAAGCCTCCTAGCACACACACACACACACACACACACACACACACAGAGACAGACAGACATGCATGCACACACACACACACTCACACACACACAGAGACAGACAGACATGCATGCACAAAGGCATACACACACACACACACACACACACACACACACACACACACACTTACGCATACACACACGCACGCGCACACTACCTTCCAGTCTGAGCCACATCAGCCGACCTCTGACCTGCGTCACCTGGGCGACGCACAGCTCGGATGGTGTAGCAGGGTTCACGACCTCCAGCCACATGTCCCTGGCAAGGTCATGCTGCCATGTCTGGCACACACACACACACACACACACACACACACACACAATAACTCATTACAATGTCATCATAATATTAAATACTACAATAAAAACTACCACTACTACTACTAATAATAATGCAAGTTAATTGGCTATAGTAATACATTGCATTAATGTATTTGTATTATTCTTTTGTGTGTAGCTAACAGTAGCAGAGAGTAGTAATAGATAGAAGATATGTTCTTCTTAATAATACACACAGACAGTAGTAGTAGATAACAGAAATGTTAATGATCTTAACAGACAGACACAGTAGTGGCAGAGCATTAAAGACAGTAGTAGTAGATAGAGTATGGCCGACTTACGTCGGGGAAGCACGTGTCGGGGGCCGCCTCAGCTCCGCTCTGCTTTAGGTAGTCGGCCCAGTCGAAGTCCTGGCCCAGGTACCCCCGCGGCCGCTCCAGGCCCACCCCGTTCTTCAGGCTCCACTGGACGGGCAAGATGCCCGGGGAGCGGGCGTGGCACACCACGGAGCGGGGCTTGGCGTCGGCGGAGAGGTCGTCCAGTGTGACCTGGAAGTAGTGCTCATCGTAGACCTGCGGCGAAAAGGGCCACACCGTGCGTGAGCTGTCAGTCACCCGCGTGAGAGCCATCAGTCACCCGCACGAGAGCTGTCAGTCAACGTTCATCCTCCCTGATTGGACCGTTTCATTTCATGAGGAGCTGATTTCCCAGACTCAAAACAGCCTGCATTGCAGTAGAAGTCCTACTTGGCGTAGCTGAACATTAGCTGTATTACCTATATATCTACCTATAGCATGCAACAACAACTAGCCTGGCAGAAAGTAAACATTTAAACTTTACCGGAGGTAAAGGCTTCAGGGACATTCTCTTTATTCCCTGGGAGGTTTTCGACATTCAGGCCAATTTAAATGTAATCTTATAATCTAATGGGTCCATGCTGTTGCTTAATTCAATACATTAATACATTAATCTTTTGGATTGCATTCGTTAGGGGTTGATCGCCAACATTACGTCTCAGAACTTCTCAGTGATACGGCCTCACCTTAGTAACAGAAACGGGACAGATACAGAGAGGTTCCCACGGCGATATCATTTCCAGCTTCATGCCCATCTTGAAGGCGTGTTTGGGCACGTCTATGTGGTCCTGGCACAGAAAAGTCCAGACTTTGAGACAAATGAGCACTTCTCGCGAGGTGTCACCTTGAACAATAAGTCGGTCACAACCTAGTCCTGCTTTCTGTGACAAACGATAGGCAAGCTAGGCTATACTCTTAACTTCAGAGTATATTGTGGATACATAGAAAGACTTGTTTAAAAGGTAAAGTCAGCTATCGCAAGCTAATTGTAAGCTAATACACTTTGTCAAATTCACCAAACATATCCTCGCATTTCGCTATCTAATTGTTCTCCGTGTGTGTTGAAAAAATGATCAGATACTTCTACACAGCCCTGGCTGTAACGTTTCGCTGGACTCGCCGGGGTAGGACGACCGGGAGGACGGACCACATCCCCAGTGCCTCACGCCCTCA
>JAODLL010005865.1:0-10299 GCA_026546735.1 Forbesichthys agassizii
ATCACATAATCATCGCAAACGTTCAACTATTCTTACTAAAATACCAAAGATTGAAAAAAAAGTTAAATTGAAAAATTAATAAAAAAAATCACAATTATCGCAAACGTTTAAACTATTCTTACTATAATACCAAAGATTTTTTTTTTAAATTTAATTGAAAAATTGAAAAAAAAATTAACATAATCATCGCAAATGTTTAACTATCTTACTAAAATACCAAAGATTTATAAAAAAAATGTAAACTGAAAAATTGAAAAAAAATCACATAATCATCGCAAACGTTCAACTATTCTTACTAAAATACCAAAGATTTTAAAAAATTAGAAAATTGAAAAATTGAAAAAAAATCACAATCATTGTAAACGTTCAACTATTCTTACTAAAATACCAAAGATTAAAAAAAATAAAAAATTTAAATTTTTTTTAAAAAGTCACAATCGCAAACGTTCAACTATTCTTACTGAAATACCAAAGATTAAAAACAAAATTGAAATTGAAAAATTGAAGAAAAAAAAAATCACACAATCATCGCAAACGTTCAACTATTCAAAACGCATTATCCTAAATACATTCAGTTGTATTAAGAACATTATATGCACTGCTGTACTGTTATTAATGTTTAAAATATTGTATAGGTTACTTTTAATGGAGATATTGTAATACCAGGATCAGCCTATTGTACACAACTTTGTTTGTCATTCGCGATGGTGACCATGTCAGATGAGAATTGCATTGCACCACCAATTATTGACTTGTCTTGGCCGGGTGACTGGCAAAACTACACGTATGACACTGACCTGGAATGTGGTCATGTGTGTTGGGAAGTAGGGGTCAAGAAAGTGATGCTGGCACTGGTCTTGTGTTCCAACAACAAAAACCAATCATGTTGTGGCTACTGGCAGCCTACTGTGGAATGGTAACCTAGCCTCTTTACCACTCACCAGTGGCTCAAGTGCCTCTGCTACATTGAGCTCAACTAATCTCTCAGAGCCAGCCTTAACTTATGTATAGTCTGGGACACTGCGCTGGCTAACTGCGTCAATACAATGAGGAATTTGTTGGGAAAACTCTGGCTGTTAAAAGACCTCATACATTTGTAAAATGTGTAGGCTACAGTTACTGCATTTTTAATTAGTAAATAAAGCACTGTGCTATCATCAGGATTTTATAGGGTTTAACATTTTGTCATGTCCATTTAAAATCCTTATGGTTTCTGACCGTACACTTGGTACGGTCACTGACAATGTTTTAGCCTTTTTTTAAGTTGAGCGATGTGTGGAGTCAGGGCTTAGAGCTGGGGTGCAGTTCACTTTAATATATTGTATATGACACTTTTAAAGGAGACGCTGCAGAGTTACTAATAACGATAACTATGTTTAAAATATTGTATATGGTACTTTTAATGGAGACTGTAGTTATATAGTTACCAATTTTCATGTTTAAAATATCATATAGGGCACCTTTAATAGAGACACTGTAGCTATATATTTACCGTTAGGTTCCCGCGCATGGAGAGGGCTTGACAGGAGCTGACTCCGGTCGCCAGCAGGCCCAAGAAGACCAGCCCACTCCTGGCACTAATGAACTGCTCGACCGCTTCCTCCGCGATGTCCCTACTGCCGGAGACGTCCAGAGAGACGAGGGCAGGCAGGGCGCTGGGTGTTCGACCGCCCAGGAGCTGCCGCACTGCCTCGCGGCCCCGCCACCCGCCCACGTCGTCCTCCCCTCCGCCAAGCGGGTCCTCCGAGAGGTCCAGGTGGCGAAGGGCCCGAAGCCGGCCCATCACGGAGGCCAGGCGGGCTGGGCCCATGCCCAGGCGCCGCGCCAGCCCGTGGGCGCCCAGGGACTCCAGGGTGTCGCCGCACTGCCCCAGGGCGGCGAGGTCTGTGACGGCACTGCAGGAGACATCCAGGCTCTCCAGCAGGGGGAGCCGGCACACATCCGCCAGGGCGAGGTCGCTCAGGTCCGTGTCGGCCAGGTCCAGCGTCCGCAGCCCCCGCAGCGAGCTGAAGCCCAGCGGGGAGTCTTCGCCGCCCAGGGACGCCCAGTCCAAACGCAGGCCTCTCAGAGACAGCGCCCGCAGGCTGGATCGGCATGCCGGGCTGGAGGACAGGCCCGAGAGGACCTGTGCCCCCGTGAGCCCGCCCCGGGCCCAGGACGCGTCCACCTCCTGTAGGCGGTGGGGGCACAGCGCCATGCGGAAGGCCCCCGCCGACACCGGGGACCGGCGGATGATGGCACGGCTCAGACGGTGCTCCTTGTAGTCACGGAAAACATTAACCGTTCTGTCGTCGAGCAGTCCTTTAACACAGGAACAAACAGGGCTTATAAGGGCTTTGCACCACACGTATAGGACTAGCCAAAAAAGGCCCTCGGTGGTGGTCTCTCGTGCCCCCCGACTCACCCTCGGCTGCCATCCTGCGCAAGAGTCGGTCCGCCAATTCCCGCGGGAGCGCCAAGGACGAGCCGTTCAGGCGCATGGAGCCGTCAGGACGCTGCTCACACAAACTGCCCAGGCTGCGGCACACCTGAGCCAGGCACAAATCAGACAAGGCCCCCCCCTCCTCCTCCAGGAAACACGTGAGGGCAATGTCTCTACTGTGTGACTAGATGGTGAGAACAGGTCAGAGGTCAACGCAAGTCTCACATTTCATAATATCCTGCCATCAAAAATCATATCAAGGACTTCTCCTGTATTATTGGGTGATGTCCAATTAAGAGCCCACCACACCCCAGCTAACAACAAAATACACCTTTAAAAATAATACGTGTTTATTTATATTCAAACTTTTTTTTTTTATTATTGTGCGGTGGGTGGAAGAGAAACAACCCTCTCCTCTATCGGAGAGAGGGCAAAACATAATACTCCAACTTTTCTCTAGGCTACATTTGACTGACTATTGACGACATGACAGAGTTTACATCAGAGTGAAAGGTTTGCTATGTTAATCTACTTGATCTTATTCTGATTAACTAATTGCATGGATTAAAAATATAGAAACCAACCGTGGTCCGTATAACAAAATATAATGTACAATGTAATTCCCTTTAATTAAATAGCGATTCCTTCCAATTATCGTGTTCTCCCAGTCACAGGAAGCAAATTACATTCAATGCGATCGTTCTAGTTCAAATTTCTTGTAAAATAACTTAATAGCCTATGCCCAAAAATTAGCATATAAACCTGCATGTAGTTTTAACACCTTTAATCCTGACAATGAACTGACACTGACACTCGAAGCGTGCTTAGAAGGTTAATTGGCCTAGTTTAACTCACCATGGTTCGACAATAGCCTACAATTAACGTGTAAGACTGTCGATTTTAACAGCAGCCCTAAACTACTTTTAAATTCCACTAAATGGCCACACAGTAGCCGAAATATTATAAATAATATAGGCGCGTTTCGCGTTCAGATCAGCGAAGCTCCGACTGGAATAAAAAAGAAACGTGCAATCTACAGGTGAGGCAATTAAGGGGGAGCTTGGCTCCACGGTGTAGACAAGAAACCCTAAATGTATAATATATGCCTAGCCTACTTAATTTTGCCATGCAATCATTTAATGCTCTTGTTGGCCGTATGCTATACGGTATCATACTATGGGTGGGCTGGGCTGATGGTTTATGTGGCCATTAACTGATTATTATATCGACGTGCTGACATAAAGCATTTAGCCTATGTTATATGCAGCCTTGAGTGTTTATTTTCAAGAAGTCACCAGTTCTGTCAGGGGTGTTGTTTGGCTGGTTTACCACTAGAGGGCATCCACTTGCTGGTCTGAAAGTTTGTCAAAGTAGCTTGCCAGTCAGTGATATTGAATTAAAGGAATGCTATAGTACGATTCTAAGATAACAAACGTTTTCACAAATTCCCCGCAAATTTGTTCTCAAGTTCTCTGTGCGTGCTGAAAAAATAATCTTGTAGCCTTGTTCCATATCAGTACACAATCAAAGTGGTGCAGACCGCACACACAAACAATACCCAAGCCTTCATAATGCGTTTCCAATGTGGGGTGTTTTTAAAATGATTTAATTTGGAATAAATCGACAGAGATTATTCATGTGGCAATAAAACATGTTATTATTGTAGAGTACTGGATTTTCCCCCTGGATCCATATTATATTTCACGCTGTGGTTTGTATGTGACAGCACCTTTCAGAAACCTTCTTTCCGCCAAATAACACGTTCCTCTGTGTATCATTCATTTAGCGAGGAAGACCGTATTGTATTACCAGCGACCACCTGTGAGACATGCGGGCGCACGCACACACACACACACACACACGCACACACACACACACACACCATGTTCTCATAAGCATGTGTAAACACAGCAGCACAAGGGGATTTATTGTCCTAATATCACTTGGGAAAATCATCGTCCTCCCCCGAAGACAAGCATTTCCTCCGCAGCAAATCACCCCCCCCCCCCACCCCCCACACACACACTGCTACCTCCCCCTCCACAGCGTTTCACAGAGCGCAGTGTATCAGACACACATGTAGCAAACACCCAACAAATAGGTCCCATTGACAACAGGCCTCCTTATCATTGTTCTCTAGGCTCTCTTCCAACAGCTGATGGAAAACAGGTTTAGAAAGGGGCAGACATGTATACAATACAAGTAGTGTATAAACTATTGTGTGTGTGTGTGTGCGTGCACGTGTGTGTGTGCGCGCGTGTCAATTCACGTGCGTGTACACTCACATACACACCCTTACATGTGTGTATGATTAGTTGTGTGTGAATATGGCTGTCGTGTGCGTGTGTGCGTGTGTGTGAGACACTATTTAACACAGAGATCTTCATCCTCAAGACGTGCCAAACCAAACTGCTAATTGTCCCCCCCCCCCCCCGGGGAATGTATTTGATTTGTGCCATTTTATCGTCAAATTTCTCATGCTACTTCAGTTGTGTTTTTGTGAAATCTGATATCAGGAGAAGCCCTGTGTTTTTTTTTTTTTTCTTATTCTCCCTTAACAGTGCATGCCATTAGAGAAGCTAGGCAGGGCAAGCAAGAGACCCCTACCACTCCTAACCCCACTTTCTCTCTCTCTCTCACTCTCTCTCTCTCTCTCTCTCTCTCTCTCTCTCTCTCTCTCTCTCTCTCCTCCTTCTCACACACACACACATCTTCAGCTGGGTCTGTTCGGACCACCCTCCACCTCTCCCTGAGCGGAGTGTGACTGCCTGCGCCCGAGCTGTGTTCTACCCCTCAGTCTCAATGAGACCCAGGCCAGAGAGCCAGAGAGAGAGAGTGGGGGATTAAGGGAGCGCGAGGCAGGCAGTATGGAGAGAACGTTCCCCAGCTTGAGACACCGTTGACACACCAAAGTCGCAGGCTCTGATATCCAGACAACCCACAGCGACACAACACAGGTATTTGTAATAAACTGCACTGTGCTTATTACCTGATGTTATGTGTATTCCTCCTGGGGGAATACACAACCACACTTACTTCACATGGAATTAAGTCTTTGTGCTTTCCTTTTTTCACATTAACGTTAGGTTTTACATTTATGGTTATTGGTTTTTATATTTTATATTTATATTTTAATATTTATTGATTGTGGGGAAATTGTTCCTTGCACAAAATGATGATGTAAAACGGAAATGTATTAATATCCTGTGACTGATACTCATTGCCTGAGTATGTTGACTCTATTACTATAGTAGGTCGTTTTTCCATTAGAAAAACTAGCGTAGATTGATTGGCTCTTACAGTAATAATACACCACTGGCAATGCTAGGTCACCACAAAATGCAACTGGAAAAAGAAGACATGTGGCTTATGTGTTTATGTACAGATTTGTTTTCTCTTTCCTTTTTTTTCCCATCCAAAAATGACCAATGAATAGCTTGAAGAAGCCTCCAATTAAAAAAGTAGAATTGATGAGCTTGCAATTCTACCTTGGCGCTATATTACCAAACAGTGCAGTCGTGGCATTTCATTTGGAACGCCATGACTAAACAAGCACTCCTCCACTGGGTTATAGCACCAATATCCCCCAGCTCACTGTTATGAATTGATCAAAGGTGCAGGGGGTTCTAGGGGGAGGGGTAGAGAAGAGTGTGTGTGTGTGTGTTAGACATGGGGTACTGTGGGGAAGGAGCGTATTCAATAACCTCCAGAGTTACAAACCAAAGCTACAAACAATACTTTTTGTAATGCTGGTTTCAACCACAAGAGCAACCATGCACGGACATAGATTGAGCACTGTGCCGTTATTATAATCCCCATGCTGCATGTCTTGCTCTGAATGAGAACGTGTAAATGTGTACTTTTAATTAAGGGGATTAAAAAGGTCAACGAGCGTCTGCGGTTGAGCGTTAACGAGAGAACAAGACCAGGCGGTAATACGGCGTCAATTAGATTCACAGGCACAGTTTACACAGAGCCTCCGTGTAAACACTGCCCGTCGACGTCGTTAGGCCGCGGGCTGGGAGATTTCATTCTGTATATACAGTGTATGTGGCGCGATGCCAGGCAGGCAAACACTGAGGGTGATGGACTGTGATTACGGAAAGAAAGGCAAGAAGAAAACGCACTATGGGCATCTTCCCTGGTGGTGCCAAGGTGCTGTTGAGCCGTGACACAGCTTGGAATATTTCCTTGTAAAGCTTCTTTGCTTTTGTTCTCAGTCCCGAGAGATGGGTTCGATTCCTAGAGCTGCAACTTCGCAGTTGCCAAACACTTTCTTCCATGTGCAAAAAATCCAGGCTTTGAACTTAAACCCCAAAACTAAGTTGCTTTGGGAAATTAGTCTTGGCTGAGTTGGCTCTGTTTTAGTCAGTAACTCAGTCAGTAAGTCATTGTCTTCATGTCCTCTACGCCTGGATTGTGATAATCACTCCTTCCTTTGAAGCAAGTATTTTGCCTCTTTTGACATTGAGTTTTACGCCACAACAGCGCTTTGGGCTTAGGTAATGCTTTTTGGGCCTTTCACATTAGCTGTGGTGTGGTCAGCCCTCTTTGGCACAACCAAGCCTCATGCGGAGGCCACAGGAATGATCCACAGCCGCTGTTGCCTCTGTCTGTCTTGCAGACACTTAGCTCAGCCTCCTTCCTTGGCGTCTGGAGCGAAATCCCCTCGAGCGTGTGTTTTGACGAGTCCCGGTGTGAGGCAGCTCGGCGGTGAGTGCCTTTCAGAGGTGTTGGGTGACGGCTATTTAGCCTCTTTGGCCCCATCCTCCACAAACATGGCGGCTTCTAGATGGGTTTGGCCTGGTTGCCAAGATTAGCCTCATAGGTTGGTCTACCATTAGCTCTGTACCTCCAGGGCCAAGCCCAGCTAGTGGATATGGACGGGGGAATATGGCTGTGGACGGGGGGGAAAGAGGGGAGAATTTCACTCAGTGTGCATATTTGAAAGTCCCCCTCCCCTTGCTCTGTCCGTTGAGCTGTCAGGACCAATAAGATCAAATTGCAGGCTTCCCTTCCAAAAATAGACTGGAGAAAACATTACTCATAATTTAGGGGATCGTCCCACCCATACCCCCGCTGCTCCTCAAACACACAGACCCTTTCATTCCTGCACCAAATTACCTTTGTTCCAAATATTTGTCTACTTGGACAAGTTCAAACGAAGCGAGCTGGGTCAGGAGCCTGTAATGATCCCGTGCTAACAGATTACCTTTAACCTCAACGTCTTCATGGTCGTAGACATTGGTGCAAACATCTGACGAGAGATCAGCGGTGGATGTGCTCTTTAATCCACAGAAAAATACATCCCATGGTCCAATTGAGATCGCTCTTTTGAGAGACATGCTAATGGCCTCTGACACCAGTAGCCCCATACAAGGCCTTCACGGAGCTCTGGGACACAGTGAAAGATGTTCGAGGAAATTCTAAGCAGGAGTGGTGGGGCGGTGGGGGTCTACACTAGTAATATGAAAAACAGATCTAGGACATGCACACCAGAGCAGCAGGACATCTGATCTATACGCGGTTTAAGGAAGGAGGAAAGAATAACTAAGTGAGAATTAAAAATGATATACGACAATAATCGAGGGCTGTCATTTTGGGCTCTTCGTCACAGGGTAGCCGTACTGAGGGAAAATGCTTTGTGCGAGACTCATTTTGTGTCTCCAAACTAGTTTTCATTGCCTATTGTTTTAAACGCTCATTGACGCAGCAGGTGTGCTTTTGGACTTTTAAAGGCACCCTATACAATATTTTTAATAGGCCTAGTCAGGCAACAAAAGCGTTGCCTGATGATATCGGAGTAGTAGCGCATTATGCATATTGACCGCTCATTGAACCGCTTGACAGCGTAGCCGTAACCTAGAACAGGCCTACTACACTATTGGTTCAGTGTTGTGTCCAATGTTGAATGCTTTAATGTGCACATTGTGCACCCCATACACACGGCTTACGTCGGCACATGTGGCACTGACGCTCTACTTGCAACCTTCAACTGCTACAAGCTCTGCCAGACGCACAATGAGACGGGGGAGGTTAGATGCTGAGGCTGTAGACCAAGCCGACAGTTCCGTGATTTAGACTTGAACAAAGTCTCGTTCTCCAGTAGTAGTGTTATTAGGTTATGGCCAAAATGTGTAGTAGAATATTACTGTTTTAAATCAGATTAGCTTAACTAACTTTTAATTAATTTAAAAAAGTTATTATATTGATTAGCTTAATTAACAGTAGATCATCCCAATACACAGATGTTTTCAATATTAGCATAAGATATTAAAGTCCAGGGGTTAATACATTCAAATTAATTTATATGGAATTCCTCCATAGAAAATAGATCAGCAGAGTATAGCTACATAATGCCTATGTGTGTTGAGGCCTAAGCCTAAAGCAACACATGTTTGATAACCCTTACTGCGTTATATTCCATTTATTTAGAATTGTGCCAGGGTTCCTGTATTTATTGTTTTCCATTAAATAAATAGAGATTTCCACCCTACATTGATGCAGAAAAGGCAAATGTTCCATAAAAATTCACCAGAATGCAGAAAATGAAGTGTTGATTCTCAAAAATGTCCCCAGACCCCCCAGGGTCCCCACCCATGGGCCTATTAATATTATTTTCTGTGTAAAGATGTAGAGGAGTATTGGCGTCCTGAGCACAGAATGACATCACTCTCCCTCTGTGTGTGTGTGTGTGTGTGTGTGTGTGTGTGTGTGTGTGTGTGCGCGCGCGCGTGCGTGCGTGTGCATGTCTGTGTGTGTTGTAATCTGAGCTCCTCTGTTCTTTGTTCTAATAGCCGGACCGGCAGTGTGTGTGTGTGCGTGCGTGCGTGTGCGTGCGTGCGCGTGTGTGTGTGTGCGTGCGTGCGTGTGTGTGCGTGTGTGTGCGTGTGTGTGCGTGCGTGCGTGCGTGCGAGTGTGTGCGTGTGTGTGCGTGTGTGTGCGTGCGTGTGTGTTTGTGTGTGTGTGTGTGTGCGCGCGCGCGTGTGTGTTGCCCACAAGCATTGGTTTTGGTCTGATGTGCTTGTTCTCTAAAGACATATATTGGAAGAGAGTTCATATGGAGCCTAAATACTCAACATTAAAGAGGTGTTAATCGCAATGTGGCTTCCTCGTAAATGTAACATTATACTGCATAATATAGTAAGTAAGATTAGCCGCAAAAGGAAAGCAGGTTTCATCAAGAGCAACAACGTAAGTTATGTAACTACTTGGCACATGGGTGCAATAAATTAAAAGTCGCTGACTTGGCATATTAACGACTGCACTCTGTTTAGGAAATAGATCACATTGTTCCGACTTTCAAAAGAAGTGTCTGAGACAGTAACAACCACCTTCCCGTTACAACCATACCGCTTACGGTGTGCCAGTGGGCTAGGCTGTAAGCTACAGTGTATTTCTCACCTGTGTCTGTGCTACAGTCAGTGAAGATGCAGTGTAAGATCATGTCACGCTGTTGGTTTCCCTGGAGGTCGACTAATTCCAGACTACCTCCAATAGCATTAGCCAGAGCCATGTATAGAGAGTGTTGCGTCATCTCTGTTGGACTGTTTTTTCACAGAAATGAAGCCTCAGAATAGTTCCCGGAAGTTAGCCTAAATACTAAAAGTACACTATAAATTCTATTTTAAATGTAAATCAGTGAATTTATTGACTATTAATTAGAAAAAAAATTAAGTTATATATATATATATAAATTAAAATTGCCCACCAAGCACCTCCTGGAACTATTGTGCCATAGGTTTAGCCTCTCCATGAACCATGTGACCGTTGACAATGTCGAACTTCCATTGGCCTAACTGCCATTTCTATGGCTCTGGTATTAGCTATATACAGTATATACTGTATATAGCTAATACCAGAGCCATAGAAATGGC
>JAODLL010005866.1:0-10298 GCA_026546735.1 Forbesichthys agassizii
GACGGTATATTTACCAAATCGACGTATTAAGTAACCGGTTACGTCGGTTACGTCGACTAATCGTCCCAGCACTAATTTCCATGCAGGCAAATTATAGCTTGAATGGCATTTACATATTGGAAAGTTGAACATTTTGCATTCTTGGCATTCAGAGTATCTGTCTCCTAGTTAAGATTAGGAGACAATCCCATCCATTTAGGGGAAAATGTTGTGCACAGAAAAAATCTCTGAAAAGTATGCATTCATTGCTCATACAGTATGTGCTTGTGACTCTCTTTTTGTACTGTAGGGAAAGCGTGTGAATGAAAGGGAGGGGCATCTTAGAGAGGGAGCGAGAGAGTGAGCTGGGGTTGCAGAGACAGTGGCAGTGATTGAATAATACACTGCATTTATTGCCTAACCATGGGGTTGTCATTCTATTGCAGTCAGAGGCCTCTCCCACGCTCTAGCTAGAGACATGGATCCTGCCTGCCTGAACAAACATTTAAAGTCAACACCAAGTGCCTAGTACCTGGTTGGGATTTCTGTTGTATTGTGTCTCTTATGTTTTGCTTTAGCGCTAGCACATTGTACTGTGATGTAATCCCAGAGATAACAGGTCCCACAGAATAACGAATTGTAGCTCTAAAATTAGATGTAATGTAGATCAGTTACTGTACCGTTTGTGTTCCCTTGGTGTTTCCTACTCCCTAGAGCTTTGGCTGTCTGTTCAGTCAGCTGACTCAGAGAGGCAGAAGGGGTAGGAGTCTTTGCCCAAAGCTCTCATGCCTCAGTTCAGATGCAGCTTGACAGGGCAATGGATATGATCCATCGCTTTCTTCCTATACGTTGGAAGAAGAGCCCAAAAGTGCTTATGTGTTTCTGTCCTACTATGTGCACCTGTCAGAGTGAACACCTGCTCAGCTGTTGCTAGAGGGCCAGTGAAATGCGATCAAGCATTTTTATTTTACTGAATATCAGCTCCCCGCAACCTGCTCTCCTTGCTAGGTAAAGGGTGAGTGAGAGTGTGGGGCAGGTCAGTGTGAGGTGACTTAACAGAGGCTTCATAATGAAGGTAATGGCTGCACCTCTCAGTGCATGTCAGTCTAATAGGCAGTCACAACCCACTGTGGTATGTTTCTTTAGCAGTATGGATGAATGTCTCTGAAACATGAGAGCCCCCTTTATATATATATGTATGTATGTATGTATGTATGTATGTATGTATGTATGTATGTATGTATGTATATATATATGTGTGCTATATTCAGCCTTCCCACCCCTGTGCCACTTGCATTCTCTCCTCTCTGTGGCTGGGAGTCCATTATACATTATACTGGAAGACCCCTGCTGGTGGATCTTATAAAAACATCCATAACCTATACTCGTGTAGCTGTGTCCTTTTGCATTTACCTTAACAATTTAATACTCCAATTGATGTCTGCAGTTGGCCGATGCCATTTGTATTCCTTATTTGGTTGTGTGCACTCTCAAAGAGTGTTTTGAGAATGTATCTGATCCATCTGCTGTGTGGTGCCTTATGTTGGCATGCATGTCCAGAGAAGTGTTCACTCTGAATCCTGAATATTGGAGTTAAAGAGTTACCGTAAGTGGACCGCAAGATATTCCAAGCTGTTTTGCCTCCCCGAACATTTGTTTTCATAGTTTATTTATGGGGGAGGCAGGCTTATTAGTCATTCAGTGTGGCAGTGTAAATGTGTACACAAGACATTTGCTCTTTGGCTAGAACTGAAGCACTGTTGCAGCTGGCTCATTGCCAAACTTAAAATGGACTTTTCTCACCCACCACTGAATTAAATTCTTCCTAAAACCACAGAGCGCTCAAACACATTATTTTTTGTCAGACAGGCTTGATGTTCTCAGCCGTTTAGCCCATGGAACATATTTAAATGTTTTTCAGGGCCACCATCTTCTACATTTGAACTATGCTGGGATAAGGCTGTCATCTGAGTATTAGTGCCCCTCAAATGAGGGGCTTACTATATCTTATTAAAGTAGTAATTAATTGGATATTGAGAGTTTCAGAGTGCTCAAATAACGACCGTATTGAACAAAGGTTAATATAACATTTAACTGTACGGCCATATGATCGGAGTGGAGTGGTGAGAATCTCAGCTCCTCGCTCACGGAGCTGTTCACCCCTCCGCTCCCCCCACTCAAAGCCACATCAGGCTGGTCCGCTCATTATCGCTCAGCGCTCAACTCAGTTTGCATCGCGCTCCACTCAAATGGCCCCTCCACTCGCTCCAAAAAAGGGAAAAAATTCATGGACAACACAATTGAATTAAACAAACCATATATTAGGCCTATTTTGAATGACAAAATGAATTTGTTTGAATATTAGGCTATATTTACTTTACACTTTTGTTACAAGTTACCGTAGCCCAGGGTCGGACTAGGACCAAAAAACGGCCCGGGACTTTGATGAAGACCGGCCGATAACCATCTAGAGTAGACCTTGTTGGCAAATACAAATAACACACCAACCACTATAATAAACTATGATGCAGTAGTTTATTTAAATTTGTAGAAAGCCTGGCCCTTTCTATTGGCCTTTCATTTGTTTTGAAATAAAAATTTCGGCACCAATAAAAAGATTTTATCGCCAATATTAACAACCTAATCCTATTAGCTAGGCTATTAACCTACCAACTCTAGCCAACAGGGTAAACTTGAAAAATGAAAACAATAGCTATCATTTGGATGTTTGAAATAGGCATATCTAAACGTAGAATATGTTGCTGCTTTTACCTAATATCTATTGTAGGCTATAGCCCGTACTGCGTCTCCTGGCTGTTGACTATCACTTGGCTTGGGGTGCAACATAGGCCTGTGCGTTCTGTCTTTTGACAGCAAGAGTACTCGTCTTCTCATTTTTTTCCACACGTATAGATGTATTCGCCTGCCCTACACTCGATCTATTTGGATAAGAAACTGAAATTAAAAAAATATCTCATACATCACCTTGCATTCCAAAACTATTGAGCCAATCAGATCTCCGCATAAACAAGGATCAGTCCAAGATAGGAGGGGCTGCTTGTATCTCCCCTCAATATGGAAAGTAGTTTCACCGAGTCTGACAAACACACAGAGAAGACAGCGATGCACTGTAGCGCAGCAGATGCGGCCAGCCGGCCGGCCCAGTCACAGAATGTATTGTAAAACATTTGAAATTGAAACATGCAAACTCTTTGAACAGTGACCGGTCCATACGGGTCGGATCCGCCTGGACTGGACCGACCGAATCTGCTTGGAATGGACCGGTCGTTCGGGAATACTCCTGAATGTTCCGGTGGCCAGTCCGTCACTGAAACGATGTCACCACGTTCTTTTTCTTGTACCACATTATCATTGTTAGTAAGTTTTATATTAATAGTAGCCTACACCTGTATGACTTCTTATTTTCCGTGGTGAACTCCATTATTGACTTTTTGACTTTTCCATTATTGACTTTTTTACTTTTCGAGTTTTGACTGAAAATAATCTACAGTTGATTACTGTGCAAAAGAACATATGGATTTTGGGTCAGACTTGAGCATGCTTCAGACTTGTGGTGTGAGCGGAGCGAAATTGGAGCGGGACATTATGCAACGCTCCGTCTTTTTAAAAATGCCGCTCTGTGCTCTGTCCAAAATCCTCCCGCTCCACTCTGCTCACATGCTCTGACGGCCATGTTGTACGTACTTTGTTGTAGATTGTAACATTCAATTGATAACAGTAACAGTAGTTGGCATAGGGCCAGGGTCCTGCTCAGTTCCAGAACTCACTCGTATTTAATAGTTAAGATTAGATACTTTATACTGTAATTGTTGCGTCAGTCCTAAATAATGCTGATTTACTTGCCGACAGTAGTAGTCATGTTAACAAATCAGTACCATATAACGTGTAAATATGTCAGCATTTACAGCTGCACTGTGATCAGTACAACAATTAAATAATTATCGGTGAGCATGTTTATTCCTGAGCGGTTTGCCCATATCCACCAACATATATTTTGTATTTCTGTACATCCTGCTTCATACCCATCATAGCCAATGAAGATGCACACTAGAGGGCTAGCCTCAGCACAGGTTGCTGTGTATTCCCCAGTACTGTTACCAGAATCACATCTGGGTATAGAACTGTGCTCATACCTGGGGCTTCCTCATTGCTCTACATTTACATTGCATCACATGTACACTGTACGTTTCGACCTGGGAATCGTACGGCTTTGTTCACACTTTGCAGTGAGTACTGAACATTTCTGGAAATGTTGCTCTCTCTTACGTGTTGACTGACAGGGTTCTTACACAGTATGGAAAAGTATGGAATAATATTGCATTTGTTTTGAGTATTTGCCAGATTTGGAAAAGTATGGAATAATATTGCATTTGTTTTGAGTAATTGCCAGATTTGGATAAGTATGGGAAAATGGCAAGACAGTGTGGAAAAATATGTGGATTTTCAGACTATTGCCCTTATTGTTTTTTAAAATATAAAATTCTAATTTGACAGTTGGCACAGCCAGAATGTGTGTTTCATATGATATTTTCTTTCTGAGGTTAAACAATAAATTAAATAATATCAATAAATGTTTCATTTACATTAATAATTGCAAAAAAAGCTGATATTTTATATTATATAATGTATATTGATATGAAATACTACACTTTTTTTTTTCTCCATACATTATCATCATAAACTCATGCAAAGAAGACACACAATCTGAATGCAGGAAATTGTTTGACAGTCAAAATCTTCTTGGGGAGAACCTCCAGACCCCCCACTTATGTACAACCTAATCATTGAACAAAACCTACACCCATGTTTGTATATAATCTGAGCTGCTCTGTACTTTGTTTACATAGCCGGGCTAGTGCCATGTTAGTGTGTGTGGCACATGGAGCATTTGTTGCTTAATTTGACCTATATGGGCAGAAAGTCATATTATATCCACTATAATAAAGGCCATTATACAAATGTCCCAAGAAACCGAGGTATGAAACAAACCGTAGATAAAAATGTTGGTGAAATGACCATACTAAACCGTGGATTTTTAAAACCTTTAAACCCCTACTTTTAACTTACCAAATTAGTTTACAGTCAAATAAAGCATAGCAATATATTTTAATTGTGTCATTTGGTGTTAAAACATTTGTAAAATATACTGCAAAGTCTGGAAAAGTATGGCATTTTTAAATGGAAAATGTGAAGGAACCCTGGACCGATGAATTTGCCAGTGAATCTTTCAGAAAATTTACTGACTCAACTGACTGCTAACAACACTGACAGAGAAGGCAGCTGAATTGAGTGAACCCCACAATTGCAGTGTTTTTTCTGGTTTAATTTAGCTTCCATGGACCCATTACAGCAATAATGTTTGTTCTACAGCTAACGAAGGTAAACAATCTGCAAAAGCTACTGGAACCGATCCTAGAATGAGCTCAGGATAAAAGTCACCTGGGTGTTACACCCAAAATTACCCCATTAGGCAGATGCACAAATTAATGCATATAGTTTGTAATGACTAATAAATGGGTAGAGATTGTTGTATAAAAATGGAACCTTATATGCGAGTGCATGTGCACACATACACACACTATCCATTTTACCTTCTTTCAGGGCTGGACTGGGACAAAAAAGTGTCCCTAGACTTTTTGGCCGGACGTTGGCCCACCACAATCTGTGTAAAGCATCTTCCAGTACACCCTCCATATGGTCCCCTTAAATATATGTCCATATAACCAATTAATACATATTTAACCAATTTTAGCTCATACTAAGTGATATTCCTTGTACGGTGAGTTCTGTAAGGGCTAAAATATAAGCTAAAAGAGTTACACAGTGTAGCTTTAACATGATTATACATTGTTGGAATTCCCTTACAATAATGGTGAAATGAAGCCTACAATAAAATAAATAAAGCCTACAATTAAAAAAAAGAAGAAAAATAACATGATATGAGGAATTTTTTTTGTGTTAAGCTATTCCATCTAATTTAATTTGATACTATTATCAAATTTGTATTTGTATTGTATTAATATTTGATATTACATGATTGGTAGTCCTATACTTGGTTGTTTTGGGAGTTTAACCAACAGTTGCACCTATAACATGAAAGCTGCATGCTCAATAACACCAGAAAATGTTTTTCGTTGAAGAGAGATACCCCACATTAGGATTATCCATACCATAATAGCTACCACATACCTGGCTGAAAATATACATAGGACAACTTGCCTGTTTTACAGATTAAGCAGGCATACATTTGCCTAGTTGAGCTACAGATGGAAACCATAGCCTAATAACTTCAAAAATATTATTATGGTATGGTGTGATGATCCTATGAAGGTCAGTCACAGCAGTGTGGGCTTTGCAAATGCGATTCTGTCAATAATGTCGGCATCAACATGCATGTTTTCAACAACATAGAAAAGTCAGGCTACATCTTCTAACATAATGACAAATAGCAAATGCTGTGTTATTTGACATTGACTGACTGTCACCAGCAGTAGCCTACTGTTCAATTTATGATAAAGTTACGGTTATATTATTATCATAGACATTCCTTTAATTAGTCATCGTTATCATGGGATTACATACACACACACCATACTCCCTGTCCTTAATGCTCCATGCTTACCACTTCAACTACAGTCTCTTGCTCTTAAATACTTTCTCTGACTTCCACCTTTTTCTATAAATGTCATGTAATGTCGGGAACTGTAGATATTGAAGCTACTGCAACCCCTGCCGTAAACACTGCATCTGTTGTTTTTGCACATTTTGGCGACATCCGCCTATAGATGGCCCATAAGTTCTCTGCACCACTTTGGCTTATTTGTTTTGACGCCCTCATCTGTTTCCGGTCAGGTCAGAAGAGGAGGGCTGGGGCCTAGAGCTATGATTGGGACAGCCTAGTGTCAGTATAACAAATTAACCAATGTGCCGCTGTCAATAGCTTATGGGCCAGTCGTTGGCCAAAAATCTTATATTTTGTTTATTTATAAAAGATTATATCTGCCTGCTAATTGGTGCGGCGACCCACCGGGAAAACTCTTGGTATGCCAGATTGCCAGTTCAGACCTAATTCCTTTTGCAAACAGACATAGGAAGCAATGTGTTTCAGAACAAACTTTTTAATGATGGTAATCTCATGAGAGTTTGGGCTAATTGTACAGCATGTTTGTTTTGTTCTGGAATAGTGTGTTTTGTGTGTACAGCAGCTTTCCTCTAGGACCAGTGACACTATAGTCTTACAATACTATATCTCTGACAATAATGCTGGCTTCTGATTACATGGGACACATTATTTAAGTGAAAAAAGTTCAACCTCATTATCATTGCAATATTTTGTTATGACATTTGTGTTTAAGCTTCCTGAATTAGCTGTTTTCCTATGGTGAGTTATACCAGAGTAGAATTCACTATGCTGGCTTATGCTTTTTTATACAACTGTTAGTCCTGACCAAGTGATTTGATTGAACAATTCCATGAGTGCCAATATTTCAGTCTAACGCACTGGGACTTTTAACTATGCATGTATCACTCCACTTTACCGGTGTTCTCCTAATAACTTCTGATAAGCTGTTAACGTGACTCAACAGATTTGACCTCACTGGCTGCATGATAAATGGAAACAGGCAAATGTAGATGACTACATGATACAAACATGAATGTATTGGATACATATGAGCTGACCTGCAGTCACGTGAAAACGTATGTAACAAGCTAGCATGATTGTTTTGCTTGGCAACAGTCCATCTACATAGTTACAACTAATAGTTTGTGGGACTATTTGTGTTGGCGGAGCCAAATTAACCATTAAACAAACAAACAAATAATTTTCTGTTGGCGCTTATTACTATTATTTACAAATAAATGCATGTGTCGAACTGTTTTATAAAAGCAAGAACACACTCGAGGTTTTGCGTTAAACTGAATATCCGCACGGTTGTGATTCGGTCGTAGGTAAGACCTGCACATGTGGATGTTAATGCTGGATGGTTAGACCTTCAGAAACAACCATCTTCCTTCTCAGGTTTTCGCTCAACGGTTCTTTATAACATTTATTTATTGAGCTCGTCCTAGGCCTTTTGTGATGTGGTTGGTGGTTGGTAACTCTTACATTCCTTTGCATGTTTTTTTAAAGCTTTTATTTGTAATTCTTATCCAAATCCAGCAGTATGTGTAGTACTGTATCTGAATAAGAGTAAACATCAGACACCAGCCTGCCCTTACACTTAATGCTAAGATACTGGTAGTACAGCATGAGGTCACTGAAAAGTGTGGTGACTGGTTTCCCCCAGCAGATGGCATCAATGAATCATAAAAATTAATAGTAAGAAGTAAACATTTGGGATACATTTGTAAGCTCCATATGCACTAATGTGATGAAGACTATCACAAACAGTCCTGTTATCTTGAGTAAATCAAAAGATTATACATATAACTGTACACTATCACTGCACATTGTTTTGAGGGAGTTCCTTTGATCCTCGTCTGAGTACGGTTATAGAAGCCATTGGGTGGCAGTGTTGCAGTATGCCCATTCATTCGTCTCTAGCATCAGAGCCATTACAAACTTAAAGTATTAATTAATGTGTCTTTTTTCTTCCTGTGCTGTCTGACATTGCATCATCCATTCAGGTAAGTTGCTCCTGCGTGCATGATTAAATTCCAAAGTAAAGTGCCCTCCACAGAGAGTAGGAGTACAAATAGCCTAGGTGGTTTCAACCTTGAGGTTTTTAAATCAGCATGCTCAGTCTCTGTTGCTTTTCATTCATTCCCTTTACACAGTACACACATCTGACTCTGAGTCAATGTACACTAGCACTATATTAGTATTCCTTCATGGAGTCGTCTTGATTTAGCTTGGAGTGTAAAATAATCTTTTGTAATTCTAGTAGCTGATTCTTCCAATAACAGGTGGATATTTTGTCTTTGTATACACACAGATGTTGCATAGGGTGTAAGAAAACATTGATACGGCAATATTTTGGTGCACAGTATTGTATCGATTCTCTAAATCATGGTTTCAATTGAAAAAATTGTATTAAATGTATTTGTAAAAGGGACCATGTACAACCTCAAAAGAGAGGAAAGATGCTTGTTACCAGATTTATCTTTAAGCAAATTTCAATATGCAGTCCCTGAGTAAGTTTACATAAGTGTTTGTTTCTGTTATTTTTTGCAGCGACGCCATACATTAGCATTTGTGTTTTCCACAAATTAGAAATCACAGTATATCGCCTTGCTTACAGTGTTGCAATATATCTAATCGTTGCCCCTGTATCATGATACATATCTTATCGCCAGATTCTTGCCAATACACAACCTTAATGTTCCAATGTTTATCTGTCTTTTTAAGTATTTACCTTTCTTCTTATCTGGTTCAGTGTGAACTCTGATATATATATATATGAGACCTAAAACATGCAACTGTTGCTGGGAGGACCAGATTCAGGAGGAAACTGCAAATCTGACATCAAGGATTATGTTAATGTGAACAAGTAGCATCTGCACTTGTTCACCATCATTAAAATTACTTTTACTGTCTGATATAGCCATTCTGACACTTAAAGAGATTAGGATTATGAAACCCTTCAAACATAGTTTATTATTCTCTTCCTCTGAGGAGTCGAGCAAAACAACTGCATGGTATTTCCCTGCACAACTGGCACTCATGAATCTGTTAAATACATAATCAAATGGCAAACTCTGGCTATTGGCTAATGGATATTTTCATATTCCATGTCATACAGTACAATGCACTGTCATTGTAAATAAGACTGTCTGGTTAGCACATACTATGGCCCATGACAAGATGAAGGCTTCTACATTCAACAGCTCCCTGCTCCCATTTTAGTGAATCTGTTTCAGATGTCTGGCCAGCACTGCAAGCAGCCCTCATGTTGCCTGTCATGCCTGTTTCTTGTCTTTATTGTTTGAGTGTCATTAATTGGCCCCATTTCTAAATGGAATTATTGTGATGTCAGAATAAACCCTCAGATGTAGACAGCTAAACAGAAGTTGTGTATGTGAGAGCACTCTGCACATCATGCACATTAGTGCTGTACCAAACGATTATTCTTTTGGTCGATTAATCTAATGATTATTTTTTTGATTAATCAATTATTTTTTCGATTAATCAGATAACTACATTATTGATAATATAGAAATCCAGTCGATGCCATAGGGTGCTCCCTTAGAATCTGTGTCACCCACATTGGTAACACATAGTGTGCGGCCTGCACCACTTTGTGTTCCTTATTACAAAGCCAGGGCAGTGTAGAAACACTATATTATAGTTTTCAGCA
>JAODLL010005867.1:0-10298 GCA_026546735.1 Forbesichthys agassizii
GTCTTGACATACAAGCTGAGTAATTGTGACACAGAATTTCCCCTAGGGGATTAATAAAGTATTTCTGATTTCTGATTAACATAGCCCATAATGTAATAACCAGCCAATAATGTAAGAACTTATTACATTATAAGTAAAACGTTATTGCGTTACTGGTTCAGCCATTTTATTACATTATTGGTCAGTTATTACATTATTGGCTGCTAGAAAGCCCTATAGCAGCTAATTCCAAATCTCTCTGACATATGAAACTTTGCACAAAAAAATGACGCCCACATGCATGCAGTGCTCAACTCTTAAAATTACATTTGAGGTTTGTGCACTCACTTATGGATTTGCCACTCAAACTCATTACATTGTGCTGATTATGAGGTCTGGACTAGTACATTACTTTTACAAATGGGCTATGTCATGATGTCTTGGCTGTAGAGCAGTTAAACAATAATAGTATATTGACTCAATAATTGTTATAATGGTTATATATTGAAATAGTGTACAGTGGATATAAAATGTCTACACACCCCTGTTAAAATGCCAGGTTTTTGTGACGTAAAATAATGGGACAAAGATAGATCATGTCAGAACTTTTTCCCAACTTTAATGTGACCTCTAATGTAAACAAACCAACCTTACAATAAACTAAACTGGTTGCAAGTATGCATACCCTTTTATAACTTGGGATGTGGCTGTGTTCAGAATTAACCAATCACATTCAAACTTATGTTAAATAGAAGTCATTACACACCTGCTATCATGTAAAGTGACTCTGATTAATCAGACATAAAGTTTAGCTGTTCTAGTAGGATTTTCCTGACATTTTCTTACTTGCATCTCAGAGCAAAAGTCATGGTCCGCAGAAAGCTGCCAAAGTGTTAAAGGGATCTTATTGTTTAAATATATCAGTCAGAAGAAGGGTAGAAAAGACTTTCCAAAGCATTAGATATACTATGGAACACAGTCATCATCAAGTGGAGAAAATATGGCAGAGACAATACCAAGAACTGGATGTACTGCCAAAATTGATGAAATTACGAAAATAACACTGGTCAGGGAGGCTTCCAAGAGGTCTACAGCAACATTAAATGAAGTGCAGGAATTTCTGGCAAGTACTGCCTGTGTGCAACATGTGACAACAATGTCCAGTATTCTTTATATCAATGGCCTATAGGGTAGGATGGCAAGATGGGAGCCTTTTCTTACAACTAAAATCATCCAAGCCCAGCTAAAGTTTGCAAAGAAACATCAAGTCCCCCAAAAGCACGTGGGAAAATGTGTTATAGTCTGATGAAACCAAGTTGGAACTTTAATAATTCCAAAATGTATGTTTGCCGCAAAAACAACACTGCACATCACCTAAAGAAGACCATACCCACAGTGAAGCATGGTTGTGGCAGCATCATGCTTTGGGGCTGTTTTTCTTAAGATGGAACAGGGGCCTTAGTCAGGGTGGAGGGAATTATGAACAGTTTTAAATACAAGGCAATTTTGACACAAAACCTTCAGGTATCCGTTAGAAAGTTGAAGATGAAGAGGAAGTTTACCTTTCACCTTTAACGCTTTGGAATGGCCCAGCCAGAGCTTAGACCTAAATCCAATTGAACATCTGTGGGGTGATCTGAATGGCAATGTCCGAGAGTCATTGCCGATGTCTGACAGATTTGGAGCGCTTTTGCAAAGAAGAGTGGGCAAATATTGCCACGTCAAGATGTGCCATGCTAATAGACTCCTACCCCAAAAAAACTGAATGCTGTAATAAAAGCAAAAGGTTCTTCAGCAAAGTATTAGTTCAAGGGTGTGCACATTTATGCAACCAGGTTATTGTAAGGTTTTTATTTTTCATTTTTCCCCCTTGAAGATTTCAGTTTGTTTTTCAATTGAAAAGTTCACATTATAGGTCACATTAAAGGTGGAAAAAGGTCTGACATGAATTATCTTTGTCTCATTATTTTACATCACAAAAACCTGACATTTAAACAGGGGTGTGAAGACTTTTTATATCCACTGTATATACTGTTCAAGGGTGCAATCCTCTTGCGGGCCACATGGGGTAGGTAGTTAGTGGGCCACATTTGGACCATGGGCCGCTATTTGAATATGCCTGTCCTACAGTATATATTCTACGCAAAACAATAAATATTTGGGCAGTTATTTAGTTGAGTTGAAGTGGTGCCAACTTATTTTCTGCACAGAGGAACTTTTGGCTGCCCCAAAGAGGTTTTAGCAAGCACCAAAGAAAAATCACCAGCGAATCCTATGTGAGTAAAAATGGTGGTGTGCAAACATGAAAAAATGCTAATACTGGTGCAAGTGACTTCTAATCACCGTTAAGAATTTATTACATTATAGGTAAAATGTTATTAGCTATTAGTTATTAACATTATTGGTTCAGAATGTTTATTACATTATTGGTCAGTTATTACATTGACTTTTATTACATTAAGTAATTGGAAAATTATTACATTATTGCCGTTATTACATTATTTGTAGTTATTTCGTTAATGGCTGCTACAGTCCTATAATTCTGTTGGAAACTATCGCCATTGACTTGACTGTGTTGAGCATTAAACAGGCTGCAGCGTGGATGCTCTCATTGTCTCGCTCTTGTAGACACTCACATAGCTCTCACGCAGATGTGCAGTGCACACCAATACCAAAACAGATTTTATGTGAATTGGTAGCCTACCTGTAAAAGTTTGCTACCCAACCCTAGCAATGTTCAATTGTTATTTTCCTTTACCTGCTGACTCTTATAGTACAGTACAGTAAAAATGCTTTTTTATCGACACTGAAAATAAATGTATTATAATGATTATTTAGTGTATTTCTGATAACCAAATAATTATTGTACCATACCAGCCTGAAACTCTACTAAAAATAAACATTGTTTATTTAGTTTATCTAGAATGTTGTTTATTTTGCCAAAAGGTTTATTTGCTTTTAAGAGGCTGCCGAAAATATTTGGCCCATCTACAGTTTCTATTCATAAAATCTGACTCACTTGAATTTTTTATTGAATAGCCCTGCTGTAGGATGTTAATGGTGTCTTCCTTTAGATTACGGCTGTGACGGAGATTATGAAGATTGGTTCTAGCATCAGCCTTCCCTTTGACGGTCATCTGGTATGAATCAGAGAACCATTGTTTCTCAAAAAGGATACAAAATGGACACAGATACTGGGCAATGTTGAAAACAGGGAAAATGTATTTTGGAAACAAAGAATCATTTCACCATTTTGAAGCCATCTTGACACTAGTTATCTTAAAATGCCACACATAAGACACAGGCCTATTTTAGCATTAGTCTGTGGCCAGTTTTATGGAGCATTTGCCCTTATTTTGACTTAATGAATTCAGTGTTAAGTCTTGATGGAAATGTCACCCAATGAGACTCTGTGTGTGTTCTTCTCAACTTCTCAACATAATGAAGCAAAACTATAATCTTGGCAAATAAAGTTATGTAAAATAAAATATTTAACTAGAATACAAAATAATCTTATATACTATACATTTCAATACCAACAAATAACCAATACTGTCACAAGATCATTAACTGGTCAGTGATTGATCTGCTCTCACAATACGGATTTGATTCAGTTCTGTTTTATTAATTTCCTAAAGTGCAAGAAGTGCAGTAACTCATAAAAACACACCCTGTGCACATAAGCACAATTAAACAAATGTATGTTTACATCCGTGTATATGCGACAACTGTCTGAAATACATCCTGCCTTTTCTAATGTAGAAAGTACCTAAAACCGATTACTGATTGTCAGATTTGCTTCTGAATGTATGCAGGATAAATGTTCATTTTTGAGAATTAGATTATTTTTAGTTTTGGATTTACTGTAGGAATTTATTAGCATTTCATTGTTTGTGTTACTTAATCAAAACCTTATTTTATATAACTTTTTTAGATAAGTATTTTTGTCTGCAATCTGTTTTTGTTATATCTTGTTGTATATTAAGTGATATTGGGATGATGCCGTCTGTGCACATTGGGTCCAGTTGGCACGAATGTTAGTCTCATTACAATTAGTCCTAATGAGTTGATGATTGTTTTCTAATTTAGAAAGAAATGTATTTGAGGAATAAGATGATAGCTGTTTATTCAAATGGAATTATTCTATTTTTGTTTTTACATAATTCATATTATTCTTAGCTAATGCAGCAAGCAAGCAAGTTATGATCGCAAATACACAGGAAATGCATGTTGTAAAGCAAATGTATTTAGCGAATGGAATTTGTTTTTGGTTACAGTACTGAGGAGGTTAAAGGACAAAGGTATTCCTTAGTGTTGCCGTTAGAGGTTCTACAAAATGTTGTGAATGCTTGCTGCTGCAGTAAATATCTAAAGGAAATACATTTTGTAATTCTTCACTTTAGCTTATTTCAAGGATCTCAATATGTTCCATTTGCTTTTGTTCTGTTAATGTGACTGCCTTCATGAAAACCCAAAGTATTGTTTTGTTTTTAAACCCAACACACATTTTGTGACAAGTGCACTGACAAATAGTGTATGTAGTGTATGTCCAGGTACAGGTGCATCTCAATAAATTTGAATATTGTGGAAAAGTTAAGTAATTGCAAACTGTCAAGTCAAAGTCAAACTGAAGCTCGAGAGCTGGTAGACTACTGGAGCCGAGTACACCAGCTGGTCATGCGCCTGTACGGGTGTAACGCGAGCTGAAAGTTAATACCAATTTAAAGTTATGACTAGTGCACCAGTTAGACTTAAGCCCTTTATATGTTGCATCTGTGTGTAACTTTTACACCTAGTGCGGTGCAGACATAAGTCATTAAAGTGGCCGTAGTGGTTACGTAACATTTAGATACACGCCTCCCATATTTACATATTCCAGCCCACCTGGAGACACGCTTGTTGCATAGCTTCAACACGGTTCTATATTCCGAACACGACATCCAAGCAACAGCAACGAAAATGGCAAATAATGTGCAGACATGTACTGTTCCAGGCTGTAAGAAGAATGCTGAATCACCGTTCTTTTGGCAACAGAATCTTAGGCTGGCAAAACTATCTTACATTTTTTTCACCAAAAATTAAAGTCTTTATTGAAATGCATAGGAATGTTTTATATTCTTATAAAGATTGTGAATTACGGACACAAGTTATTTTCTTTCAATCATAAATAATGCTAGGAAACATGTATTTACTTCATATATACATATATACACAGGGGACAGGATGGTCTAGTGGTCTGGGTGTTGGGCTACCAGCCAGAAGGTTGTGGGCTCAAACCCCAGTTGTTGACCTACCTGCAAGCATCCTTGAGCAAGATGCTTAAAAACCCCTTACTGCTCCTGGTGGTTGGTTGCACCTTGCATGGCAGCAATCACCATCGGTGTATAAATGTGTGTGTGACTGGGTGTCAGGCAAAAATATTGTAAAGCGCTTTGGATAAAAGAGCTATATAAATGAGCCCATTTACCATTATAAAGTTATAATGTTCATTATAACATATATATTATATATGAAGTTATGTGTGTGTGTGTGTATATAAACATTAAGAACAATACTGGAATGGAAACATTAAACAGACAGATTAAGTATATTGCCTTATTAAAAACATTCCAAGTGCCGCGTGATATGGCATTTGAAAGTTACTCAAATAGGCCTTATAGACGCCAAATAACATGTCAATTCACGGAGGAAATTTACAGAATATTTGATGAGTACAAAACCTGTGTCCATGTCACGCTATATCATTTTTATAGGCCTCATCTGGATATCATTGAGGCCAAATATGCTGTCTGGGATTGTGTTACTAAATATAAAATGTAATTTTCCTGGAAAATTGACACTTTACTTCACTTCAGTTTTTTTGGTAACACTTCAGAATAATGGTACATGAATTATCATGAATTCATGCATGATTAATGCATTAATTTATGCATTAAATCTAATGAATCATCAAGAATTAGCATGACTTCAAATTATTTCATGCATGACCTCATTCCTTTATTAAAGCATTAACTAAGGTGAGCACATCATCATGAATTAGGTTGTATTAGGCATGATCATGATGATGTGGAACTTCACAATTTGGCATTGTAAAGCCCCATAAGTGAGTTCACTTCAACATCTTTTGGTGAAGGGTAGGCATGCAGCCCCGGACATGACACGGCAGTGCACTCACCCCGTATGGTGGTGCACAAAGACACGGGTACAGGCCTAATGTAGGTGTGTGTAAAACAAAAATCACATAGCCTACACTAAAAACATACCACCACTATTATTTATAATTGTATTTGTGTAATCTACATTAAACAGTAATGCATTTGAATAGTTCCTTTTAAGATTAGATTTTTACACTGTTAGATTGTGGTTATGTTGTTCAGTTCCATTCTACACTAATACGCTTGCATAATGTACTCGCATTTAGACCTTCGACACTAGGTGGTGCAACGGCAAAGAATCTTAAAAGGATCGTTTTCTTACGGCAGAAGAAAAAATGAATGCTTAGTAAAGTGTGGTCTTGTAAAAGGAGTTGACCAGGGAAGAGGGATACACAGAGAGGTTGTTTTAACTGCCTGAACCTGGGATCCTTTATTAAACAAAAACACATACAATTTGTAATACTGTCACTACTACTCAGCCATCGTCGCATAGCAACACCCCTAACCACATAACACAACTCTTGCGGTAAACTGTCGCGGTAACGGCTGGCTGTGAATTAGATTAACAGAGGTACCCCTACACACGCTCCCGCCCGAGAATTCACAAAGACCGGCAAAGTCATTCGGTGAGAAGGTTGTAGTGCACGGCCGAAAGGGGGTAGGGGGTTGAGCAACAATAACCGGAGTGTCCATATCTAAGTGGGCTGGTTTAATGCGATCTACTGACATGCGGTCTGGCTTGGCTCCGATGTCAAGGACAAAAAACTTGTCCCCTGGCTCCTGGCACCTGGAACAGGCCATCATATGGAGGCTGCAAGGGGCCACGGTGAGCATCATGGTGGAAAAACACATAAGCTGCGTTTTGCAATCATGGTAGGACTGTTGACAAAGCAAACCCATGCTGTGAGGTGGGGACTGGTACAAAACTTTAGGCACTCTCGAGGTGTGCAGTCAGCTGCTGGGCAGCCGACCACGGGCAAGTGATGTCAGGCAAGAAATCACTGGGCACACGCAGGGGTTGTCCATTAACCAGCTCAGCCGGGGAGAAACGCAGGTCCTTTTTGGGTGCGGTGCACAAACTTAACATAACCCAAGGCAATCTATCCACCCAGCTGTCGCCACGAAGGCTGGCTCAAAGCGCCACCTACACAGAACGATGAGTACGCTCACACAGTCCGTTAGCTTGGGGGTGATAGGTTATAGTGTGGTGTACCTTTACTCGAAGGCCACTGGCAACAGCATTCCATAGCTCCGATATGAATTGCGAGCCACGGTCTGATGTAATATCGGAAGGTACACCAAACCAGACAACCCATGTTTCCAGGAATGCACGAATGTGCGGTCGACCACTGTGAGGAGGTAAGTAAACCCTCGTGAGTGAGGCAAGGGGCCCACCAAATCCATATGCACGTGGTCAAAACGTCTCTCTGGCACTTGGAGTGGCAGTGCACCTTAGTCCACTGGCATTTAACGCAGGCGGTGGCCCAGTCGCGGTCATCCTTTTTGAGCCCATGCCAGACAAACTTTGCCGCCACCAGCTTTTGTGATGCTTTCCTGCCCGGGTGGGATAGGCTGTGTATGGCGTTAAACACTTGCCAACGCCAACCGCTAGGCACAATAGGCCTGGGTACACCCGTAGAAATGTCGCACAAAAGCATGACACTGGTGCCGCCAAAAGGAATATCTGTGAGATGCAAACCAGAAATGGCCGTCCTGTATGCCTGGACATCAGCAACGTGTTCCTGGTCTGCGGCCATTCAGGCATAATCCACCCCGAGGTGCAGTGCACCAGCGAAATGGTGAGATAGACAGTCTGCCACCTGATTATCTCTTCCTGCCACATGGCGAATGTCCATTGTAAACTCCAAAATGAAGGATAGCTGACACTGTTGCTGGGCTGACCATGGTTCAGACACCTTGGCCATGGCAAAAATAAAAGGCTTGTGATACACAAAAGCCGTAAACGATCGGCCCTCCAGCATAAAACGGAAGTGTCATATGGCCAGGAAGAGTCCGAGCAGCTCTCGGTCAAAAGTGTACTTCCTTTCGGCAGGACGTAGCTGGCGGTTAAAAAAGGCGAGCGGCTGCCAAATGCCATCGACTCGTGAACATCACCAACGGCATAATCTGAGGAATGGCAATTTGTGGGCCAGCATGGTTGCATGCGCTAATGCCTTCTCAGTGTCGAATGTTTTAACTCTTTCATCCGTTTATTCCACAGCATGCTTGGCAGCATGACCTTTGAGTGCCTCGTAGAGGGGACGCATAAGGCGGGCTGTGTGTCGGATAGAAATGGTAGAAATTCACCATGCCTTAAAACTCCTGCAGCGCTTTATTTGTGGGTGGCTGTGGAAACTGGCAGATCGCCTCCACTTTAACAGCCAGGGGAACTGCCCCCTCACTCGTTACATAGTGGCCAAGGAAATTGATGGATGTCACACCAAACTGGCATTTTGCTGGGTTGATAATAAACCCATGATCTTTAAGCTGCTAAAACAGGAGCCTGAGGTGCGACAAATGTTTGTCCGTGGATGTGCTGGCCACCAAAATGTCATCTAGATAAACAAAAGTATATAGTAAATAGAAGTAAACAGTTATGCCAATGGAAGTTCGAAATGTTCAATGGTTAGATGATTCATGTAAATGCTAAATAGTTCCCGGATGTGCTTGGTGGGCAGTTTTAACAATGGTTTGAATAGATAAACACAGCTACATAAATGTGATTATAGGTAATTAGTAGCCATTTAATAGATCGTTTTAGATTTGTAACATGTAGCGAACCAACATGTTCATGCAGCTACATTATTTTACACATTTTATTAGTTTTATTATTATTATTATTAGGGGTCCAAACAGCGAAGCTGCGGGAACCCTATTGTTTTCGTTAGTTTTATTATTATTAGGGTTCCAAACAGCAAAGCTGCGGGAACCCTATTGTTTTCGTTAGTTTTATTATTATTAATATAAGGGGTCCAAGCAGCGAAGCTGCAGGAACCCTATTGTTTTCTTTAGTTATATTATTAGGGATCCAAGCAGAAAAGCTGCAGGAACCCTAATGTTTTTGTTAGTTTTATTAACGATCCAAGTAGTGAAACTGCAGGAACGCTATTGTTTTCGTCAGTTTTATTATTATTATTATTATTATTATTAGCAGTCCAGGCAGTGAAGCTGCAGAAACCCTACTGTTTTCGTTAAGTTTTATTAATATTATTAGGGGTCCAAGCAGCAAAGCTGCGGGAATACTATTATTATTATTAAGGGTCCAAGCAGCGAAGCTGCAATAACCCTATTGTTTTCGTTATTGTTTTAATGTTATTATTATTATTATTATTATTATTATTAGGGGTCCAAGCAGTAAAGCTGCGGGAGCCCTATTGTTTTTGTCAGTTTTAATATTAGGGGTCCAAGCAGTAAAGCTGCAGTATTGTTTTTGTTAAGTTTTATTAATATTATTAGTGGTCCAAGCAGCGAAGCAGCGGGAACACTATTATTTTTGTAAGTTTTATTGTTATTGTTATTTTTATTATTAGAAGTTCATGCAGCGAAGGCTATTAATTAGTATCAAAAAGATATCATTTACTCTAATTTGATATAAAAAATTTAAATTATTCAAAAAAAATGTTCGCTTTAATAAGTCCGACTCAGATATCATTTTATGCGCAATAATGCGTAGGTTAAAATTCAGTCATTTATTTTAGTGGTATTGTAAAAGATAAAATGATATCTTTAAAAATGTGAATTAAACATTAACTAAAACTGATTTTTTCTTTCCTTTAATATGTTCGAGTCGCATATCATTTTATGCGAAATAGTGCGCTGGTTAAAATGGTGTAATTTACCTGACCCTGACGAATGTGCTATTAAAATGACAGGGTTAATGGATTGTGTTTGAACTTGTCGTTCGTGCGGTGATTGTAGTACACTGCTAGCGACAGGGGAGGGTATTGATAATCTACTGAACGCAGTTATAGTGAATAACGATAAATTTTGTATCGTGGTTTTACTGTGTCTGTATACAATGATTGTTGATAAGAGTCTTTGTGAACCTCTAAAGCTATTTCAAGTGGATCTATGCGATATGCATGGGTTGAGTGATGCAAATGATGGTGTCAAATACATGTTGACGGTGATAGATGTATTTTCAAAAATGGCTTATGTTAGAAC
>JAODLL010005868.1:0-10298 GCA_026546735.1 Forbesichthys agassizii
TCCCCTCAAAATAACACAACACACAGCCATTAATGTCTAAACCGCTGGCAACAAAAGTGAGTACACCCCTAAGTGAATATGAAATATGTGAGGGGTGTACTCACTTTTGTGAGATACTGTCTATTTTGCTTTGTGTAATATGCACACACCCTTTATATGGCAAATATTCAGTAAATCTTGCCTGATGAGTGCCCACCTTGCGGTATAGCTTTGGTGAATTATTTATGTAAACTGGAAAATATGGCCATAGAGGTTTTGTGTAGATGTTTATATTTTGTGTAATTCAGTCTCGGGCTGAACGATTAACCGTTTTCAAACCGAAATTGCGATTTTTAACCAATGCGATTATCAAATTGCAAGGCGGAGATTTATATGCGCATCGGACCAATTTCTTTTTCTTTTCTTTTTTGCGCCAATGGTTTTATTTGCATGCCGTCCGTCCTCCTGGTTTGTGGGTAATTCTAACTAGTCAGAGCGGTGCGCTTCCTAGGTCTACCAGTCATACTCTGAAATTCAAGACGACTATATTTCTATGCTATACGGCACACCCACCAACAACACATGAAACACATCGCAGGAGATCTGCTGAAAAAGTATGTTTGTTCAATCTCTAACAGGCAAGCCAAGTTAAAAAATGTAACGTTAAAGAGCATGAACATTGGCTAAAAAAAAAATCTGAAATTAAACGGAAACAGAATTATTTTAATGTATTATTTTAGGGATGCTGAAATGCAATGTATGTGGGCTTGAGCACATCTAAAAAATTGTCTAAAATTGGCAATTGCACGGACTATTGTTGCATGTCCCAAAATGCAATAAATCAATGCTTAAAGAAATGAATCCTGTATATTTATGCCACCATCTTTTTATATGAATATGGAGCAGTTAATAATTTGATGCCATCTCATGTGGTAATGCTCTGTAACATGTTTTAAATATGTTACATATATATTGAACTTAAATCTTTAGTTAAAAAAAATATTGCAAATCAAATCACAATATCTGTCACAAAAATCGCAATTAGATTTTTTTTTCCCCCAAAATCGTTCAGTCTTTGTTTGGTAGTCTTTTATGGTCATGTGACCTTTGTTTTTGTACTTTGGCTCAGCGGTGTATATGTGCGGTTATCTCCATGGAGACGGTACAGTCAGTGTTGTGTAAATTGGTTATACTCCTAGAGAAAAACTGAAAGGTGCATGCTGTTTGCTCTGTAGTGTACACATGTTAAGAGACTCTGAAGTCAACCAACGTTGTTATGGTTCCACGCTCACCCATACTCAGCAAGCCAAACAAGTTAAAACTGATTGAACAGCATAAACCATTCACTGTATATTTGCATATCTGCTTTAAGTTCTTCCTTACAATTAATAAATACAAAATAAATAAGTGCAATTGACAATATAGTTTTCCTTACCCGTGTATGAGGTAATACACGGGTAAGGAAAACTATATTGTCAATTGCACTTATTTATAAAGGTCTATGTGTCATTTTATTATCACACATATTTTAAGTTCTATTACCCAGATAATGCAGTGGTGAAATGGACATAAAATTATCATATACATAAGTGCCAAAGTCTATTTCAAGTCACCATTAGATTATATTTGTGTGTTTTGTATGTGAGAGTTACTTTATAAAAGTGGATAGGGCTACAGTAAATTGGGTTAGATAGAAAAAGAGTTTAGTTTTATTTTTTAACATTAGTTTAGTGTAAAAGTCCAGGTTTAATTGTCTTACTCCTTTTCTATTTTAATCTCATGCTGGTTTCCATTTGACAACAGGACGATGAGAAGTTTCTAACAGACCTCTTTGCCCAGCTCACAGACGAGGCCACAGAGGACGATAAACGGCACGAGCTGGTATGTCTGAACTTTAATCAAAATGTTTTTGTTGTCTTTTCTCGGGTGATTATTCTTTAAAAGTAATCTTCTTAATTAAACTCCTCAGGTAAATTTCCTAAAGGAATTCTGCGCATTCTCACAAACGTTACAACCTCAAAACAGAGACGCTTTCTTCAAGACTTTGTCAAACATGGGCATTCTACCTGCTCTAGAGGTTATACTGGTGAGTGTTTCAATAAAATATTGTTCCATTGATTACCTGGGACATTGGAGTGAACACAACCACAATTCTGTATATACACAACATATTTATAAATAGCTATTAATCAACTAATGGTAATAACTAGTAGTACTAGCCATTGATTATTTTCATCCTAATAACAAGGTTTTATTTTAACACTTAACAACATGGTGTTTTTAAGCAGCATAAAATGCAGCTGCTATGCTATTAATCGTTATGTTTACTTTGACCGGGCAATTAATGAAATGAGGCCTTGGTGACACCCCAGTTGTTAGCAACTACAAGATGCGTCTGTGGTTCTCACACCTTCCATGGCTGACATTGGTTTTTCTGTGCAGTGTTTTTGTGTTCTCACCATGTTGACGTGGGCTGAACCCCACACCAGAAAGACACACATGGCATTATACGCCTGCCATTGCTCTTGACAAATATGGAGCATTTCCCCTGACAAACTGTTAATACGTTGTTAGCATAGGTTTTATTTCCCAAAGACAATAAATGATAATTTAAATAACACAATCTGAAATTATACAGCATTGTTAAATCAGTGTTTACATCATGTAAAGCAGTGAAAATGTGAAAAAGTCTTTGTGCTTTTTCAGCACTCTGGGAACACCTGTCATCTAATACAATTGCTTGACTGGTCTGGAATGTACTGTTGTATAATTATGTTTAAAATAGAGATGCACAATGAATAGTTTTTGTGATTTGGCTATTAAAATGAAATGTATGTGCTGGGGTTAATATTAATTAATTCAGGATCCATGGTAGGGCTGAACGATTAATTAATTTAAACTAATGCGATTAGCATATCTCGCAAGGCATGCGATTTATAAGCACATCTGACGCAGGTTTTTACATTGTTCAAATTCATGCAGTCCTCCTTGTTTGACGGTTATTCAGAAGTGCAGTGCTCCGCTACAAGTGAATACATATCAGAAATGCCTCAATGCGACTGCATACTCCCCCCCCCCCCCCCAAACAAATGCGTGGCACTCAAGGAAGCAATATTGGGAGTTTTTTTTAGAAATCATGGCTCCACTGCTGAGCTAGAAGCAACGGCGTAAATATTAGTCCCGAAGAAAAACAGCACTTCGGTGTAGGCTATTTCGGACTTGAGACGACAATGTAACTACTGATGCTATTGTGAAAGGTGTCGTGCTGGGATGAGACATGGAGAAACTTTAACAAGGTAGCCAGCGTTCGGTTCACAAGCCGCTTTGATTAAAAACGTTAAACACGTAGCGTACTATTACTGAGATTAACAATATTATGCTAATTAGGTAGCTAATAATGAATGTAATTGAGACTGCTACAGTCCCAGGGTCCTACAGGGCTATGAGCTAGATCATGTCTGACTGTGAGTGAGCGCTTTATCTGGCGTTGTGCGTCCTGTATTCATGTTAATATGATGCCCAAATAACTACATTTCATGCCGATCACCCGTCAGCGCCAAATAAAGGTTCACAGACACTGGAAATAATGTGTGGCCGGTTGCTCACCCAGGGAAGTTTCTATGATCAGACATTTACGAGACATATAGTCCAAATCAATATGTTCACTGCATAACAATGTCTAGGCTGTGTTGATATACATGTATTTATTTGTGCCGTCTCTAACAGACAAGCCATGTTTGCAAATCTAATGTTTAGAGAGCTAAAACGTATTTCAGAATATAATCTAAATTCAAATGTTTTATTTTAGGGGTGCTGAAATGCTATGTAGGTGTGTTTGAGCAGTCCTAAAATTAGTCTAAAATTACCAATGTGCCTCGTTGTCACCTGTCCTTAAATACAAAAGGTTATCTTATATTCTCATCTTTGCATTGGAATATAGAGCAGATAAAATGTTGATGGCATATCATGTGGTAGGTTAATGCTTCATCACGTTTTAAATCATCTAATCTTACATATACAGTATTTTAAATATTGACTTCCAAAATAAAATCGCAATATCTGTCAGCAAAATCGCAATTAGATATTTTCCTAATATCATTCAGCCCTAATCCACAGGTTTTTTTCTGTTATTCAGGAATCACAAGTACTGTACCATTGCAAATGACTAAAATGCAGTACACGTTAACAATCACTGGCTATATTCACTTTAATGATGACAAATCTAATATATCCCATCTTCAGAATTGCCTAGCTAAGTCTGACTAACACCACTTCTGCGTGATGTGATGCCAAGTGTTAAGTAGATCTTTTCATACAGGGGATGGATGACGTGCAGGTGCGTGGGGCAGCTACCGATATCTTCTCCTATCTGGTAGAGTACAACCCCTCCATGGTACGAGAGTTTGTCATGCAGGAGTCACAGCAGAATGATGACGTGAGTGTATTTACCAAAACAACCAAATCAAAACCTGCCAGTTAATATTATACACTGACGCTGTCATTTCAGATGTTTTATACCTTTTTTTTTTTTTTTTTTTAAATGTTAATATATATTTTGACTTAGGGATGTTGTGTTTTAGGAGCCCATGCTTGCAGAATCAGTAACATCTTTGAAATCATTACTTAAAAACAGTCGTATGTTTTTATTTAATAATTCACCATATTTGTGTGCACGTGCCTTTCTCATCTTATCCTCTATCTCTTATCATATTTTACAGTGTTTTATTACTCTACTTTAATTGCAGTAATATAGTAATGGTATCTTGATTTTACTTGATATGAAGAGTTTTTATAGGTGTCATATAGTGTTGTTAATTCATATTATATACACAAGAATCGGTGTAATGTCTGCCTTTTTGTGCCCCTACCCAGGACATTCTGCTGATCAATCTGATCATTGAACACATGATTTGTGACACAGACCCAGAGCTAGGCGGTGCTGTTCAGCTCATGGGCCTTCTACGGACTCTGGTAGACCCGGAGAACATGCTGGCTACTGCTAATGTGAGTTGGCAGGCGACTGCTCGCTGCACCCATTTGCTAATAGTTGAGGAAAGTGGATGCGGTGACTTCAGTAAATCAAGAGAAGGTTTCCTTATAAATGTTTTGATATTTTCCTAAATGTGGAAACAACTGACAATCTATGTCAGAATTAATTGATTATGGACACATTATACAGGCTAATAATCGAATAATACTCAGGGTCCCCGCGGATCCTTGAAAAGTCTTAAAACGTCTTAAATTACTTTTTCTAAATTTAAGGTCTTAAAATGTCACAAGATTTTCCAAAATGTTATTTTTACTTGACGTGGTATTACATTTCGAGCAGTCTGAACACATCCTGACATTAACTTGTCATAAACCATGAAACGCTCATGTAAAGTTCATTTACTTCTGATGTTTTGGATTTAACACGCACGTCAAACTTTTTGCCCCAACAGTGTTCCATACTTTACGGGTTTCACTAGGTGCATGTTCGCGCCACCTTTTCTTTTACAAATCATTTTCTCACCGGAGCTGGAGGCAACATTAGCTGAAATAGGGAAAAATGTCTGGTTTATTTGTATTTGTTTTACTCATTGGAGCTCTCGTAGTTGTGAGCAAAAAGAACAATTCAAAATTTGAATCGCTAGAAAACATTGATAGAGCGTCAGGTTATCTTCCTTATCTTCCTGTAGAATGAACTCCTGACCAACTAGGCACATACCAGAGTATACTGCATGGCTCTGGTAGCCATTTCTGTTCAATGTGCCTCTCACTCTGTACAAGTCACCCACCCTGGATCCAGCAAAACAGCCCCAGACCCTAACGCTTCCTTCTCAATGTTTGATAGTTGATGTTACAAACTGAGGAACCATCCTTTCGCCTAATTGATAACGTACAAAAATCCTGCGTTAAGAACCAAAGTTTTCACATTTTTATTCATCAGTCCATAACACCTTCTTCCAGTCTTCAGTAGTACATTGGCAGTGTTTTCATGGCTCAGGCAAGCCTCTTCTTTTAACAATTTTTTTATTCTGACGTCTTAGCAAAAGCTAAGAAGAGGTTGCTGCCTCTCAACCTTTTGATGGTGAAGGAGACTGTACTTATTGACACCTTGACTTTCTTGGCCATTTCTCTGTAGGAAAGACCTACATTTTTACGTGATATGATGCTCTGTCTCTTTTCCATTGTTAATTGCCTTTTTCTTGCCATTTTTATAGCAACGCTACTTTCTGCATTACAATACTGTTCAATAAATGCTCACGAGGGTATGGTACCACAGTGTGTTCCATCACTACTTTTATGCAGGTTGTAAGTAATCAAGGTAAGTTGGGAACCCTGTGGAAATTAGCAGCACTAACGTTCAAGCCTTGATCAACCTCCGTTGCTGCTTGAATTTCAATAATAAACTGGAAAAATTGGAGTGTTCGAAAACTTTTGACCGGTTGTGTGTGTGTGTGACAATACACAAAGGGAAAAAAAAGACTTTCAGGGGGGCAGCCCTACTAATATACTATGTAATGCTAGGCATAACTTTTACATTGGCTGTACATGAGAGTCCTCACGTTGATTGTGCAGCTCTTTTTTTATTCCAGAAAACAGAGAAGACAGAGTTCCTCAGCTTCTTCTACAAGCACTGCATGCACGTCCTGTCGGCCCCACTGTTGGCCAACACCACTGATGAAAAGCCCAGCAAAGGTAGGCGCTCTCTCCTAGCTGTCCTGCAGGGGGGGGGGCTACTTGACCTTACTTAAATGTATATTTGATAATAACCACAACAACCTCCCTGTAGATGATTTCCAAACGTCCCAGTTGTTGGCGTTGATCCTGGAGCTGCTCACTTTCTGTGTGGAGCACCACACCTACCACATCAAGAACTACATCATCAACAAGGACATCCTCAGAAGGGTACTGGTGCTAACAGCCTCCCAGCACGCCTTCCTAGCACTCTGTGAGTCACATGCCCTTCTCACGAGCAAACGCATTTTATATATAACCGCCTCCCGACAGGCACAGGTTTTCAGCTTGGTGTTGACGTCGTTCTCTGTGCGTTCACAGGCGCTCTGCGCTTCATGCGGAGAATTATCGGTTTGAAGGACGAGTTCTACAACCGCTACATAATGAGGAACTTCCTGTTTGAACCTGTGGTGAAGGCTTTCCTCAACAATGGCTCGCGCTACAACCTCATGAACTCGGCCATAATTGAGATGTTTGAGTACGTCCGTGTGGTGAGTATTCCCCATGGCCAAGTGTGTGTGTGTGTGTGTGTACACACCTCACCAGTGTTTTTACTATGGCTGCATTCTATGAATATAGCTTGTTTAAACCTGGTTTCAACCTGTCAAAACACTCATGCTTAACTAGTTGGTGTGATTGTTTTCTTCTTCCCCTTTTCTATACCCTCTCGCTCTGAATGTTCTGCCCTCTGCCATTCTGTTCTCGTCTTTCGTGGCTCTTGTCACACACCCTCCTATCTGGGTTCTTCTCCTGTCTTCCCATTCGCTCGCTCCTTCTCTCTCCCTTTCTCGCTCTGGTCCCATTGCTCCCAGGAGGATGTGAAGTCTCTCACGGCTCACATAGTGGAGAACTATTGGAAAGCCTTGGAGGACGTGGATTACGTCCAGACGTTCAAGGGCCTGAAGCTGCGCTACGAGCAGCAGAGAGAGCGGCAGGACAACCCCAAGCTGGACAGGTGACACAGCCGACTTCTGTTGCCATGGCACCAGTGGGTCTCTGAATGGGCCCAGGGCAGTTAGTTAAACTTTGCCTGGCTATCAATAGAAGTGGGGAAATGGGGCCAGATTGGCATCAACAAAAGAAACTCCACAATGGATTGTCATTAGTAACAGTGTACTTAAACAACCTTCCCGTTTGAGAACAGTATCTGCGGGGTGTTGTGTACTTTTAAATTTGTATTGTTTATGGGTAGGATTTTTCTGTACTGAAAAATAATAGTTTGCTTAGTCGCGCAAGTGCACTTTTATGAGAAACCTTTTTGGAAACTGATTGGGCTTCTGGGACGTCCTGTGTTGTCAGTTCATCTGAATGATGTGTTGTATTACATTGCCTGCATTGGAGGAAATGTGATGGGGTTGCTTCAATTGGTAAAGTCTAGGCTTAAAAGTGTTATTTTAAAATGAAAATTAATTTCACAATGGCAACACGTAACAATTACACAACATGTTACAAATGGTGTAATACCTCTCTCTGGTAAGAGTTTCATTCTTGGGCTGTTTGTATTTGGCAGATATATAGCGATTTAAAATCGTGTCCATCGTTTTGAAACGCCACGCAGTCAGGGGAGTACTTAGCTGACACAGTGTCATTCTAATTCTATTTCTGCATAGCTGTGGTTTGTTTTACATGACGAAGACCACTTTCATGTCACACCACAACACTCATGTCTGCGCCCTCTTCCCCAGCATGCGCTCCATCCTGAGAAACCACCGGTTCCGTCGGGACGCCCGGACGCTGGACGACGAGGAGGAGATGTGGTTCAACACTGACGAGGACGACCTTGAGGACGGCGAAGCTGTGGTCCCCCCCTCCGACAAGATGAAGACCGAGGAGGACCTCATGGACCCTATAAGCAAGTTCATGGAGAGGAAGAAATGTAAGCATTGCCGACATTTGTTTACATCTGCGTCAGGGCGGAAAGATTAATAGTTTTCAAACCGAAATTGCGTTTAAAAATAATGCAGTTACTACATTGTAAGGCATGTATGTCCATCTGACCCAGTTGTTTTTTATAGCATCAATGGTTATATAAATGCATGCATCCTCCTTGTTTGACTGTAATTCTAACTAATCATCGCGTTGCTCAAATACCACTATCCGTACACGCTCACCAACAACACTAGTCGACTAGTCTAAAAATACCAAAACACTCAGAAAACCGTCCAAATTGATCTCAATCAGCCTTAACATTGTCAGCGTGTGTACATGTTGCAGGTCTATCCCTACCTGTTTTGTCTCAGTGGGTGGAGGTCACGTTTTAACTTTCACTTTCTCTTCATTTAAAAAATAATAATCCGACTGCTTCATCTTCGGAAGATGAGCCTTAAGGCCCCGATCACACAGATGCGCGTCCGCTTCAAAAGCGCGTTGATAAAAGATCACACAAAGATGCACTTCCTGCACCTAAAGAGAACGGCTGCCCTGGCCAACTGTCAGATTGGCGAACAGTGCCAGCATGCCAGTCACGCTGTGCCATAGGAAACAATGGTTTTGCTAACGACGCGTTTCTAGGTGTGATAGGGCCCTTACAGTAGCCTACGGCACAACAGTGGCAGAGTGCCAATACAGCTCCGTTATTCACAGGCAGCAGGACAAGAGCCTTATAAATCTCTTTTATTGATTCTGTATGACTACTGGTTTCTGTATGCTGCATTGGCTGTGCTGAAAAGCGTTAACTACTTAACATGGCTAGTTTAGCCTAGCAAAATGATATTTAATCTAATTTAAACAAAGGCGAACAAACAGTCAGGAACCCGATTTTTTTTTAACGATATTAAATGCAGTTGTACTGTAAGGTTGTGAATCCAGATTTGTTTGGGTAATTCGTGACTCTGTGCCGCAAATTTAAACTGAGTCGTCTTCTGCGAGCGGAGCTAGTGGCAACACCGTATACCACATTCAGAATTGTCCCATGTGCCTCGCTACTAGGAACCAAGAAGGCATGGAAAATCAAGCGCTACCAACTCCACTCGCAGCGTCAACAGATTGTTTTGCGTGTTTCAGGTTGAGGCAGGAGCCGGAGAAACTGACTGAGCCACTACTACAAAATGTATACGTTTAACTGATTAGTATTTATGGTCCCAACTAGCGATGGTCCCAGCGTTTAACCATTTAACCGACTAGTCCTAGTTGATCCCTAGTTATGGATTATTGCTGTGCATGGGATTGTCACGATTTCAAGATGGGTGTCCTGTGCCCCAACAAATAGGCATATCTGTAAAACAGGATAAAATAAAAAATAAACAACCTGGGAAAATGTGGTCCGTCAGAATTTCGGTTTCGATTACTTTACGGTAAATAATCCAGCCCTAACAAGGCAACACATTCGTGGGAGTTCTGATGAAAACTTGCCTCCGCTGAGCTAGAAGCAATGTCGGAAAAATTAGGCTAATCCAGAAAAAGCAGCACTTAGCCGTAGGGCTGCACAATTAACCGCATCGCAATCGAAACCGATGTGGCTGTGTGCGATTGTGTAACCGCAAAAGCCTGCGATTATTTGTAAATAATCTTCACGCACCGCGTGCATTACAACAGTTGTGTATTTGCTGCATGCAAGGCCAACGCCCATAATAAAGATGACCAGTCAGATATTTAGATAC
>JAODLL010005869.1:0-10297 GCA_026546735.1 Forbesichthys agassizii
ACCATAGAGAGAGAGAGAGAGAGAGAGAGAGAGAGAGAGAGAGAGAGAGAGAGAGAGAGAGAGAGAGAGAGAGCGGAGCTGAAAGACAATTCTTGAAAGAGTGAAGAAGGTGTGTGATGGAGATAGGGACAACATGAGCGATGCAGTGGCACAGTGAAGCGCTGTAGTGACGGAAGGAACCGGGGCAGAGCCAAAACCAGGCCTATAACCAGACCTATAAGGGAGTAAACAGGAGTGAGCTGCAGCGTCCTTGCTTTGAGTTTTAAAAGAAGGAACGGGAGTGCTTGTCCCAACCCCCCTGTTTTTCGCCATTATTGTCCGATGGCCAAAACAGGCCTCTTTGAAAAAAGAAGAGGTCTTGCAGCTGCAAACTCTAAAGCACTAGCAGACAATTACTGACTCTTGTTGCCCTGGCAACATGCTGCTTTCTTCCAAGCCATGCTGTTTACCACAATGTCCAATAATGTGAATAAAGCCAGAAAAGGAACGGACAATAGACCTTTGGCCATTGCTATTCTCTCCAGGCCTTTCCTCGAAAAACGGGCACATTCTTCCCTTCACTTCAAACATCCGCACAACAAAAACATTATTGTATGTTCCGTGGCGTACAGATACAGGGGTGCAAGGTCTCCTCGGAAACTCCCTTTCTTGTTATTGTCAAGCTTTTAAAAAAATATGAATCGGGGTAACAGAGTCGTTGTGGGTGGGTGCTTGTGTATATTTTGGTTTGTGTGCGTGTGTGCGCGCGCGTGTGTGTGTGTGTCTTTTAACACACACAGGCCCCATCTGTTTGGTGTCCGGACACAGTCTGGGAAAGTGTGTGCAGGCGAAGAATTCACACACAGCACAAAGGTCCAATTATGAACCCCCACTCAGAGAAGGCCTGGGGAGGAGGGCATAATAGGGGCTTGTCCATCTCAGAAGGGGGTATGATGGTATTATTGCCGCTCACCTCCCACCCCCACCACAAACAAATATGTGTAAGAACACAGCTTGCAGAAGAATTCCATTTGGAGGAAAAACAAATTAGGCGTTAAACTGTTTTAAGGGCTTTTGATCCACTGCTGTTGGAGACTACAGAGAAATAGACAGTTAGACCGCTTTAAGTAATTAAATACACCTGATATGTCAAATAAATACATTGCGGTGATATCCTGAAAAGACTGTCTCCAGTCTGGTCTGAAGTGACTTTAATCGTGGTGCTGCGTTGAGCTACTGGCATCACTAAAGCCTAACCTACAGTTTGTCTTTATCTTGGGTCAACTGATTAGATTAGCCTCTTTTGGGACAAGCTCATAGACGCCCTGCAAGAAAATGTCAAGCCCCAACTCTCAAGAGTAGGGCCACGTCAGTGCGGCCCCATGACTTTGATTCGTTATCGCCCATATCTCAACCGCACACTTCTGTTCGATTGCTATGTGATTTTGCATCTAGTTTATATCGCTAATATTACCGGCAGAGCAGCGCTGAAACCATTATTTGGCTAAACTTTCGATGGTCTTTCCCGCTTGATTTGCTGTCAGTGGCGACATGTTGGTGTGGGCACAAACCCTTGACACTTCCGATTACTAAAATATGAACGTGCTGTATATGGCTGCAGGAAAATCCATGGGTAATTCATTTTAACCATAGATCTATATACTTTTTTTAGGACTTAACAAGTTTGAACCACATCTACAGTGTCTACATTCTTGGAGGAGAATGTGTATATTTGTATATATTATGTCCTGCGAGGAACGACACAATCTAATATCTGCACGGTGTCCCGCTGCACTTGTGTACTTAGAGTCCAATGTCTGTGTATTCTGGACAGTGCACGGCACCAAGGACGTACTGTAGTAGAGTGTGTGTGTGTGTGTGTGCGTGCACGTGTGCGTGTATGACACTGGAGCACCAGTTCAGCAACAGTTGATGATCCCCTACCCACCACACATGGCACCTGTAGCTTTCAGCGCTGTCTCAGCATATAGCATTGCAATATGACGCTGTCAATCACACACGCACGCACGCACGCACACACACACACACAAGCGAATAGACACACTAGACATAAACACACAAAAACACACTCTGGTGGCACACGCGTACAATTTGCCGGTTCCACCATCTGAGCTGTGCACCATAGGCCACTTACAGCTAAGCGGCATACAGCAGGCATGTTACAGTAAAATACATAAATCACTGACTGTATCAATGTGCTCATTTCACCTGATAGGCCGGGGACATTTCTTACATCTTGGAGAGAGAGACACAGAATGCCTCTGGCGTAGGCCCAGCAGTGTTCGTGACCGATGTGTTCGGAGCGCATGTGCAAGGGGGCAGCCAATAAAAGTTATTTGGCGGCCATCTGCCTCTGTGGCCTCCAACAGTTGGCTGTCAGGCTCATACCGCAGACACACAAGCTGGATAACCATTAGCCTGTATATGTATGTGCAGTGTGCCCTCCTATGTAGGGACTATAATGCATGTTTGTGGTGGGATCTTGGCTGTGTTGATGACTTGTACAGCTGTTCACATGATGGAATGTTAGCAAAGCACTGGAGGCATTGCTTTGGGTCAAATAGTCTACTGATATTATGGCTATAACACAGGTCAAATTGGGGAATTTATTGTGTCGTTACATCTTTTATGCACATTTCATTAGCTTGTTTAGTGAATTGCCTTGCATATTTGAGTGTAAACTGGTTGTGTCCATTCATTTGTGATTTTTAGATGTAAAAATTGGCTACATTTCCTTAGGAGGCATACCAGTTTTGTGAAGGGCTGCTGTGTCCTCTACCTTTGCTTGACCGGCTGCCATCCCAAGTCTCCCAATTACTAGTTAACAGTAAGTACTTTATTCAACTACATAATCTGCAGAATTAATCTTTTTCTTATGAGGAAAACAGCGGCGAGCGAGGATTGGTGATACGAGCGGGCGCTGACAGATGCGTTGTGGACACCGACACCGGCAGCTCCTACATCCAGCCCGCGCAGCAGACTTTCCCGTTGCCTCCGGCTTCACCTAATCCTGACATCGGGATTTAAAGGTTAGGGCTCGTGTTTTCTACCTTATCTGAGGGGGGCCATCTTCCGAAGCTCAGGTGAGACTGGGGTGAAACACACGAGAAATACAACTTGTGTTGTATTTTGTATTCATGTGAAACGGGCCAGCGCTGTGCACGGTGTCTGAAGTTACCTGCTTCGGTGAATTCTGTGTCTTCTAGCAGGGAGGGAATTTAAGGCTTTACCTTGTGTGTCTTATGGCTTTATGTTGTGTATGTAGGCTGTATCTTGTGACCAGGCGAGGCTATTGTGAGGTCTAGTGTTAGAGTTGTGAAGGTCATGGGTGACACCTGTTTCCCGTCTCAACCCCCCAAAAGTCAAGTTGAGCCGCTAACCCCCCCTTTCCCCAGACTCCTTCCTGGTAGGGTCCAGGAATGAGTATGAATTAATCAACGCTGGGGAAACTAATTTCATGGGTCAAACAAAAGGTTGTAGTTATTAAAGGAAATGACTTTGTTGTTTGAGTAGGCTAATTAGTATTATCAAATGTATTCTTAGTATTATCAAACTATTGAAAGACACTTAATCTGAAAACATAAATATTTTATTATATATATATTATATATTTTATTTTATTTATTTTATTTTTCAACAGGTCACTATAAAAATATTTTTTAAAGTACCGTAATCCTACGTGTAAATATTGGAGAGAGTTTGCCCCCTTGTGGATCTTGATAATACTTGTGTGAACATCTCGCTGCAGCTTTGAAACAAAACCAGATGGTGTACACAACTTTGCACCACCTATGAAACCCAAGTGTACACTAATTTATTTATTTAAAATTGTAGATGAAGTGCAATGTCACATAATGTTTCGAATGGCCCTACACAATAATTGCAGTTATGTTACCATCAAGGCTGACATAGTTGTGAGGAGCACATGGAACAGGCCTACCTGTTTGTGTTGTGCTGCAGTCTGACAGACAGCCATCTGCTTTCTGTTTCATTGTCAGGGGGTTTGGACCTTTTCCTCTGACCATATAGTCTTGTATAACGCTATGTGCATGCCACACACACACACACACACACACACACACACACACACACACACACACACACTAAAGCCAGATTTATCTTAGCACCCCATCTCTTAGTTGATTTCTCTACAGTGCAGACGTGAAACAACACTGTAGGCCTCGTCTCGGACTATGTGGAAGAGGACGTCTGATTCAGGCCTCCTTCTTCTCCCTTCTCCCCCCACCCCGACAGGCCGAACCACTTATATCTCAGAAGTCGAACAGCCCCTCTCGATCCTGCCCCTTATACTGCCAAGCGATTACATGCTTTCAGAGTGCATCCATATGTAATGCGTGCCAACCCGCGGAGCGGTTCAGCTCATTATTGCGGTGGCTTGCGGAGGTTGACATGTGTTAACCATTGCCAAACAAATGGGCAGACAAGGGCTCACTGAAACACTTTCGCCAGTGTCTTTCGAAAACCATACATAGACAACCTCAGTACGTGGTGATAATAGGTAGGATGCCTGACATTATTGATAAAGCCACCATACCTGTCTACACTATTTCTTATATGTGTGTATTACTGACCTCACATGCCAGAGGAATTGTTGTCACAAGTCCATCTGCGGAGCCAAACTGTGAACGGCAAATACTTGTTGATTGGATGAACCATCTTGTAGTTTTTGCTGTAAACCACGCCCGCATAGCCAAACACGACGCTGATTGGAAAGTTCAGTTGCTACACGGACACGTTAAAAATGATTCTTCTCACGGCGAAATTAAACTGAAGCTCGCGAGATCAGAAAGGTCTCGCAAGGGTAGTGTATTACGTAGATGGCATTACTGTGTCAGCATTCTCAGCACTGTGTGCTTCGACCACATGAGGCTTTCTGTGACTAATGTGACCTGTGTCTGCCCCCTTGTGGAATTAACATGTTTGGTTAATAACAATTGGTTAATTGTATACTTATGTATTTGAAGATATTACTCCTATTTAGTAAGATGAGTAAGAACCTTTCAAATAAATACCATTATATCACAGTTTTAGATGATTTGTCCTGTTCAGCTAATGTTGGAGTTGTCATGGGAATGTTTGGTAGATGGATGATGACAGCTGTTGGGTCACAGTAAAATAGTCTAGCCAGTCTGGCAGCCTGTCCTCCTGGACAGATGGGGAGGTTGGCTTGGCGAGGCTCGCATTTAGCATGGTCATGCGTCACCCTGGATGTGCTGCTCTGGGCTAATAAGAGCACAAACCTCTCCCGGTCTCTACCTTCCTCTGACTCGTAAAAAAGGACTAAATTATAACATTATTTTAACATAACGCATGACATGGAAGATTATAGTATATAAACAAGCAACAGAAAAACAAATATCCCCCAAATTATCTTCTGACCCATAACCACTCTCTATTTGTTCAGTGTCATTGTACATGTCAATTTGTCAATGGACTTATTATACAGTATCCCATTTGCAGTGTTTTTCCAGTAACTAGTAGTGTAACTAATTACTTTTTCTAAAACAGTAATAACATTACAATTACATTACAAGTAATGCTGCATTACTGCGTTAGAACGAGATTTCTGGTCCTTGCAAACTTAGGGTAGGCTAATGGAACCAACCTGTCCAATCACCTGGTTTGAGAGGCTGCAATGTTTCCACTTTGGCTGGTTGCTGAATGTTAATTATTGTTCCAATAAAGTGAAAATTTGCTGGCTACACAGGTTGTCATTTTTCAGAAGGGGCGAGACAGAGTAGTGATTGTGAAAGTAATATAGCAATGTAACTAGTAACCAAACAAATTACTTTTAATATTATTACTTTTTGAAGAAGTAATAAGTAAATAGTAACTAATTACAATTCCTGAGTAACTTGCCCAACACTGCCCATTTGACACACCACAGTTCTTAATGCAGTGGCACTGCATTAAGAACTACGGTTTAGTTATGCTGTGCAAATACTGGTCAGTTGTTATTGGTTATCTATCATATTTGACCAAGCTGTTTCTGACCTCAAGGGGACAGCAGTAGACAACACGTTCGACGACTTCAACAGCCTGCACAGTGCAATTTCATGTTCCACTGAATAACATCAGAATGTCAGTCCGGCATCGATCTAACTCAGTGTTCACTCAATTTCTTTTTCAGTATTTTATGTATCCTGCAGTTAGAGTAGAGGACACTTGATGTTCCTAGCAACAACAAAAAAAGCAGGGTGTTTGTCAGGATTGCTTCAAAGGAAGGCGTCGCTCTCTAAATTCGGCTCATTGGAGGAACTTATTGATTTGGCCGCCAAAGACCTCGTTTGTTTCTCATTTGGTGTAGTCTCGGATGACAGAACACTAGCATCTCCCCCTTCTCTCCCTTTGTGAGTGGCAGCCCATTTCAGACACAGAGACAGAGTATTAATCAGGTCTCTCTCCCTCTCCTTTGCCCACCCATCTCACCCCCTCTCAATTGGATTCTTCCACAGAATGGGCAGCTGCGACTAACTTTGGAAATGAGCCTTGAAAATGTAATTAATGAGTGTAATGGTGAGATAATTACAAGGAACTTAAATATTGATCAGGCCAGCAAACTCCTCACTCTTAAGAAATGTTACCTCATACTACTGTCAGCAAACATGCTGAGTGAGGTAATGCAATATATGTGACCATATTTGGTCTTATTTCATTTCTCTGCAGCTTATTGGGATGCATAAAGTCTTTCTCAGACATGAGGACATTTCTGGTGAACTCTGACTGTATGCCATTCATGGGCATGTATATCTTATTGCCAGAGGTGTCATTATTATAAGCATAGAAAGAACACACATATTTCAGCAAAGATATCAGTTGTCAGGATGAATTCTCCAAGAGTGACTGTTACATTTTACAATTTGTCTGCTATTAAACATTTAATGTGAAAATAATGTGGTGCCATGGGTGGTCTATTAACCAAGTGAAATATATCTCCATCGTCTACATTGGGGATGCATGACAAGAGTCCAGGCAAGCATTGAAATGGCCTCATCCACCAAACGCAATCAATGAAAGAAAATGGTTAGCCCATGCAATTAATGTGTTAGAGCACACACACACACACACACACACACACACACACACGCACACACACACACACACACACACACACACACACACACACACACAAAAAAGACAGAAATTGAGTTATTGTGCGATTATGCATTATTTTACCATTCAGGTCTTATAAGAATCCTATAAACTGTCTCTTGCAAAACTGAACAGAAATTTTGATTACAGGAAAGGGGAATGATTTTGGCTTTTTGTGAAATAAGATTAAAGTTATTGATGCACCGCTAAACTGTACATATGTCTGTTTCTTCCCCTTCCTACCTGTACAGTGTGTCTAATGAGGCTACAAGCTGATGACTCGATGAAAGATGGTCAGTAGGAGTGACAGGTTTATTTTGGGATTCCCATACAGCAGCAAGCATGAAAAATGACTTGCCAGCCTGAATAATTAACCATGCTCAGAGCTCCACTGATCCACCTCACAGATCAATGGACAGCATTCAGATGCAGCGCACCATGTGTTCATATAATCTAAAACAGCCCATGACACGTTTCACATTTTTCGCAAGAGGCTTCAAGAAGTAAAAGAAGACGTGGTGATGGTCAAACGACGGGGTCGTTACGTGACTTGGAGCTTTTTTTCCTTTCCGCTCGCCTCGAGGCGAGGCCTGTTATCTCTGAACCGTGGTTATCTGAGAAGACTCCTCCAGAGAAGATGACAAACTGTCACACACGCACTCAAAACATAATTCCCAGCTTGTCCAGCCATGGGCTAATGCCGAACGAATAAACTTTCAATCGCTGCTCAGTTAATATCACGCACCCCTTCTATTCTGTTCCTGTGTATTGATCATCAAATGATTTGCACGGCCCTTGCGGGACATTAGAGGGCTTCTTCTCTAAAAGGCCCTTGACCTTAACAGCTTTCTAGCAGCACCCAGAAATGATCCTTCTATGCCCGGATCCACTCCCACGCGATGCAAATTTCATGTCACAACATCAAACGGCCTGTTGATCAAAGGTCAGCCCCCCTTTGTGTAGGTGTTTGATATCAAAATTTCTATTTCATCTCCAACTGTCAAGGGCCGTTATAGCTGAGATGGTGAAGGGTAGAGGGAGGGTTGAGGAAGAGAGAGAGAGAGAGAGAGAGCAGCAGAGAAGGGGAAAGCTAGGATGAGAGAGACGTGGTTTGAGTGTGTTCTCGGGAAGAGGTGAAGCTCAGAACGCACTGTGGGGTTGCTTGTTGCGTTCGTTGTGTGTTTGTTATCGTTGTGTTTGTTTGGCATGCTCTCGTTTTCTGATGTAAACCCTTGCACACTGATTTCTATAACTGTAGCATACGATAATACTGTATTGTGCTGAATCATACGAGGAAATCCTTCATTTGAAATTGACAATAATCTGTTCAGATTATTATACAGATATTTTTTCAAATGAAAAATTTCATACGAGGAAATCCTTCATTTGAAACATCTGTATAATAATCTGTTCGGAATAATCAGACATTCTCCCCTCTCTCTGATTGTCTTTCTGTTTCTAAACGCATCTCTGATGAGCCTTACGGAAATTGCACAATTGCGGAGGAAAAGGTAGAAGAAAGAATCAATGCATCATTCCGATTAATTAGGGCCGTGATTTGCTGTGGCATCTCAGAAATAAACCAATCTGAATGCAAAATTAAGATTCAGAGGACAACAGAGGGGTTGGGGAGCATTCTGATCTGTGCCATTATGCATAGAATTATGGTTAAGAAAGGAGCCATCTCTCTCAAAGAGATGTGTGCGTGTGTGTGTGTGTGTGTGTGTGTGTGTGTGTGTGTGTGTATGAATGGGTGTTTGCATGTGTGTTTGCTTATTTATGTATGAACATACATTCCCATGAGGATAAAATGTGTGTGTGTGTGTAGTAGGTCATGCATCCACCAATATGTCCACTTAGCAAAGCAAACTGCTATTCCTCTCACAAACCTTTAATCACCAGCACACATGCAATGTCTAGCCTAGGCGGGCCACTATTTAAGATACGACCTTCCTTATATTACTTATTATTACTTGAGAAATGTAATCATATTTACATTATAGGCAGCGGTGGAATTTTTCAAAATGCAGTGTTAGTATTTCTGATGCTACCTCATCCCATGCAAATAGTGACTTTTCAATTCCACTGGTCAAAGGAACAAATCCCAGGGTTGCCATACAGTACTGGCAGTCAAAACTGTGGGTGGAATTATATGCATGAGAACTGTCAATCAATGGACCAAGAGCTTGTCAGTCAATGTGGTTCAAGGAGGAGGGTTTAGGGACCAATTGCACAAATTGTATTGTGCAGTCTGTATTTTATTAAGAGTTGTTAATGTAGGATACTGAATGTAAACGATTAAACACAGATCCAGACGTTTTTAACAGTTATTTTGATGATGACGATGATGATGATTATTATTATTGTTGATGTTGTTATTGTTATTGTATTACATGTACAGATATATTTGTCATCAAGAAAATATTTCCTATTAGAAAACATTTAAAGTATAGCTCAGATGCTATTCTGATTTGAGATGATAGATGGCAATGTTGCTCTTCCACAAAATCCCATTTAGCTGTGTGTGAGGGTCTTAGTATTATCCCATAAAAATATTTAAGTACGTTCATTGAAGACATTTCACGCAAAATATATTGACTGTAATCCATAAATATTCACCAGCCATTAAAAAAACGGTATAGATTATTGTTTTATGACCATTTGATTTAGCTGTGACTACACTGAACCATAACCATTTCATATTTCCCACAACTCTTAAGTCATATTTAAATATATCATTGTATAAGTAAGCCTATATGCTATAGTATTTTATCAGCTGTAAAATACTTACCTGTCAAGATAATATATGTTACCTTATGTAAAAATATAATACATCTAAATATCTATTTTCTACTAAATCCCTGTACTGTATGTACTGTTCTGCATTATACTGAATTAGTTGTGTTTTACTGCCTGCACTGGCATCTCAAATAGAAACTGAATGTGCATGAGGGTGATTGACTGTGCGGGGTTAATTATTCTCCCCCTGATATAATGCAGGGGCCTCTTCTCCTGGCTGATGAAAAGGCTGTGTTTATGCCATGGTGCACTGCATTAAGTGTCTGACAAGCCGGGCTATCAGTGGAGAGACAGCAGGCAACCCAAAATGTGTTTTGGCAAAAGATATATTAAAATGTAGGTACAGTAGGAGAGAGAGAGAGAGAGAGAGAGAGAGAGAGAGAGA
>JAODLL010005870.1:0-10296 GCA_026546735.1 Forbesichthys agassizii
GTCATATGTCCGTGTTGTGGTTGCTGCCCTCTACTGGCAAGTGCACCGGGTCATTTTGACCCATAGGACAGCGCAAGAGTTAAGGAAGTTTGACCAAATCAGCAGTGTCACTAGGCTCAATGGTTTTTCCTAATGTTCAAGTAATCCGATACTATGTGAGTGCACATACAGTATGCTGTGGTCTGACAAACACACACATTAAGTACAGTACACACAGTCACAATAGCGATCTAGACCAGTGGTGTTGGTGCATCATTATCAACGCAATGAGCTCACACACAACATTCACTAGAATGCCCTGCTAGAGAAGAATTGACAATGATTTTACAGTACAATAAATCAGGTGCAATATGCTTTTTTGGGGCATTTTTTATATTAGAAAGGCACAAGGAGATTTGTTATATTTACCAGTGTCCTTTTTTTTGCCTACATTATCACCCATCATTATATGCTATACAGCTTGCAAAACAGCAGTTTTAAGGTTATGCATTGTTTATGCACGGTTTTTAGATCCCTATAGTCTCACAGGGACCAGATGTGACTATGTGAACGCACGCAAGAACGCACAACATTATGTTGAGAATTTGTCTTAAACAGTGCAGAAAGATTGAGTGCTAACTTGTTGATTTGCCTTTCCAGACAGAACGCATAGCAGGGCTCATTTTATGTATGGCTCATCCCTGTATTCAACTTGCTTTAGTCCACATGCAGTTTTAACGTCCAAAGTGTGATACAAAACTAGCAACCACTTGTAAGCGGACACTGTCTATAGGCTGACTATAGATTTAGAAACAAATCACTCCTCATGAGGAAATTTAAAATAAATGTCTACAGTGAATTAGTAAGAGAGTGACAGGTTCTTTGTCCAATCATAATGGGTTACTGCGGGCAAACTAACAAGAAGAAGCTATGATGAGCTGATGACATTAGATGGTATTTTCTTGCACACCCTTTTGGCTTGAAAGTATAGGGCCTGAACTCAATAACGTTTTAAACCCAACCCAGAAAGATGACACTGAAGAACATGGGCATTAGAAACGGCAATTTACTTTCTTCACCATTATATATTATCTAAAATAGAAAGACTACAAAAATACTCATTTCTTTAACAGACAATTATTATTATTATCACTGGCTCTCTGTGTGCTGTTACATAAACTGGACAGAAATCAATTCATTATTCATGTTGAAGTATTGTATTGCCCAAAATCCACATACAAATAAACCCAGAATTTTCTCAAAAATGCAATGCGTGCTTTATTTCCCATCACTGGGTACTTTACTTATGACTTAATATTACTGGATGATATCATTACTTCCAATTTTCTTTGGCTATTCTTATACCTCATTTATAAAAGCTCTGTCACTAACCTTATTATGGGGCTTTAATTTCCAGCTCAATTAGATAAGACTGAACTATGACTGAGTACTTAACATTTTGGGAAGGTGAATTTAGATTTTGCGGTGTCTAATGAACTCTACAGTGCCTTATGGGAAAGCCTTATCTAAATGCCTTATCTACAATATACTGTAAAAGTACATTTATGCATGCTTTCCTTTTTCTATTAGGCAATTTGGATCATTTAATCTATCTCTAATGCGAGGACATCATGCAGCATTATTATTGTAGAAAATACCTTTCTCTTTCTTTGAGATTTTTCTGAAAACATAACTGTGGCCTGTTTTCAAGAAAAATGTAATTGAGTATAGCTCACACAGCTAATAAACAGCAATCATACACTACTACTACTTCAACTGCCTGAGTAAGCCTTTGAATCAGTCTGCTGGTAGATGACAATTCTGATCCCAAACATTACACGAGCAGTCACATTGCACCCCTCAAATCAAAATAAGATAAGAATGGACACAAATGCTTCTGATCACCTTGGAAGTGAAATTATTATCAATAGATGTCACAGAACACACTCAATCACTGGTTTCAATTAGTCATACATACTAGTTGATACAAATCTAACACAAATTTAAGATGCATTGGTGTTCCTATTTGTATTTCAAAATGCACAGATTGTAATCAATTCGCTACACATCGCTAAATGTGCTACTGATGTTTTGAAAGTCCTCACCTTCAGCTGAATCAATTGTACCACCGTTATTTCAACATAAGATTGAAACGTGCCATGATAAACACACCTGTACAATAACTCCCTGACATTGGTGTCCTTCTTTGACCTGCTGAAAATGCAGTATACTTGAAATAGTGTAATCACAGCAAAATGTTTGCAGATGGATATTGCACTGCAGTCAAACAATTATATGCAAAAACAGATAGACTACTGTACAGTAAGTGTAATTTAATTCTGTCTGATAATGTAATTCTGGCTTATATGATTTATTATAAGGGAAAAAAAGACAAATGATAAAAACATATAGAGTGCACTTTTTTTGTGTTTATCTACAGTACCTCTCATACACTTTTAATCATTCCATAAACGTGCATGATAGACATCTTAAAACAGGAGTAGGGGGCTAAACATTTCCCCCATATCCTATATTGACAGTGCCATATATATTACATTGTTAAAGTAGGTTACAGTATGATGAATTTGAATTTAGACTTATAGTGGACATGTATGGTAAGACATTAACTCTGCAATTATTATGCTTTGTGAGCATAAAAACAATTACTTAATTCATTTATTTTCATTCAAAAGCATATAGTATTATATTGTGACATTGTTTAGTTCAAATTGCTTGAATGTAATTCAGGTATAATTGAAGCATGGGATCAGCTGAGGAAATAAATTCACCCTTTCGTTATTCTTCCAAATATTGCTTAAATAATCACAATATATCACATTTCATGCTTCCATCTAGTTTAGATGTGGAGTTTTATTAATATATTAATGCAGTGTTGCATTAAAAACCAATTTGTTGGACCATACAGTACCTTATATTCTTTACAGCATTTTCCCTGTTAACAGTTAATCTTTAAGGAAATAACTGAGGAAAATCTCATACAGGGCCAGGGTTCTATATGCCTCACTGCCTTACCAAAGAGTATTTACTGTAGATTGGACAACTATAGTCTGGAGAGGATGCAAATTGATAGCTTCCGTTTGTGTGTCACCCAGGGTACCAACAAATCACATGAAAAAGCCTAAAATGTTTCTTGGCTCTGTTTGTGTCCTGTGATTTGTAGTAATAACTGCAGTAACAGTTTACACACATCAAGACGATTCAACCCCTTTCTATATTGTTTCAATGTTCTCTCTCTGTTCCTATTTTCGCCTTTCTAGGGCAGGTTAGGGTAGCAGCTAGTGTGGACTATGAGTTGTCAGTTTAATCTACAAGATGCCCAGCTTTCTTGTAAGCAACATTGAGAAATATGGCAAATCCCTACCTACTCTTGCTAATAAGTCACATTGGATAAAAGCACAAAATACTCCACTGCCCACTAGAAAAGGTTTCACTAATACATTACCTTACGTCCAATTTGCTGTTAATGGAGACATGTGGTCACAACAATAATTAACAAGTATAAATAACACAAAATGTTTAGATTTTACAGAATACACAATTTTGGAACACAAAAGACATTTGAGACTGTGAATATTGCATAATATTTATAGTTCTGATTGGATAACACATTTTCTTAATGTCATCCAGCCATGCGCATCCAATGTTAATAATGATGTAATATTTCATGGGTACATGGTCAACATTTTGTCACTGAAAGCGCAAGCACACTATATTTTGTAAAATGCTTAATTGCAGTGTTTTAATTGTTTTCATTTCACTTTGGCCATTGCCTAAATTAATCAATGTCCATGACTCCCGATGTTTGTTTGTGATTGGAGGGTTGGGATGATGAGTGTAACATGAGTGGTATATTACTTTATTTTTTATATATTGTATTGTTTTTACTCATTTTGTATTGTTTTTAATGACGTAGTGTGACGCACTTTGTGTTACATGAATTTGTATGAAAAGTGCTATATAAATAAAGATTGATTGATTGATTGATTGATTGATTGATAGCCTCAGACAGATACTGACCGTGTTACTCATGGAGGGTTGTTTTAAGGAAACATTCTCCCTCGGGAATGTGTTACACAAAAACAACAGATAGGGAAATATGTAAAACCATCACAGAACTGGGTGCCATGCAACACAATGCTGATTAACTTGCTGATAACTGCATCATAGGTCCTATATTGGTGTTGGCGCCAATGCATTTCAATTCATTTTTGCTCTGAGGTGTGTCATCAGTACAGTATCTTGCATCTAGTGCAGGTGTAAAATGGAAATTAAATATTTGAGTGCCAGAATGCAGAATATGCGCTAGACTGAGAAAAAGCGGAGGAAAAGATTGTCCCATCAGGGGTTAAACATTCAAGGGGCCTGAAGTGTCAATTGAGGTCCCAATCATTCTACATCAACATTGTACTTCCTCTACCTTGTGGGAATTATATTTCCATATGTCAACAGAACAATAGTTTTCATAAATAATGTAAACCATGCAAACATTATTAGCAACAATGACTTACCTTATTTTATATCTGTGTGTCTGCTATTGGGATATACTGTTGGGAAGGTGAGAGTTTAATTGTATAGGTCAATACTGTATGCCTTTACATTTATGTTTGATACTGTCCTTTGCCAAAGCTAAAGGTTATTATTCTCGTATGGGCTATGAACACTGAATATGAAAAAAGGACATGTGACGACAGTCAGCGATTATCAGTGTGGCTATACAGGACATGCAAGTGTGGGAACATTGTATTTTTAGGGATAATATTAACCGTTCTAAAGAAATACATAAATAAATAATAGTGTAAAGGATTACACTTTTAAAAAGTATTGCTATTGTACATGGTGTCTTTAGCTGTAGGCTGTGTGTATATTATTTACATGGTTAGCACATTTAATTTATGTAGGCAAGAAATGCAATAAAAGAAATGTACTAATTATATTTTGGAAACTTTCTAGAATGTCTGAAAGACAGAAGTGATGGCACACACATACATGATCTGAGTCAGTCAGCTGGCTGGAGCATGTCATCTTAATTGAAGAGCCTGAAATAGAGAAGATCCCTACGTAGCCAGGAACAACGGTGGTGCTTTTTCTGCACTCTGTACAGTAGCCTATCAATGGGAGGAGACAGAGACAAAATTAAGAAATGGCACAAAAATGCTGTAGAATGGGCCAAACTCATTGATCTGTGACAGTCAATGTAACAGCGTGGTCTCGCATTGGCTGTCTATATTCCAAAGTATGTTTCATTACAGTAAGAGGACATATATCTATTACAATTCAATATTGCACTATACAATACAATTGCATATTTTACATTAGGCTACATTATTTTGCATTAGTCAATATTATGGCTGTCAAAAGTGAAGAACAACATTTAACAAAAGCGTTAATGTGACCAGTGAACAAACGTGGCAAATAATTTAGCATTTTTTGCTGAACTAGAGCAATAAGCAATCTGGCCTCAAAACATACGACTTGAATTGCGTGAAGACTACACTCTACCGGCAGCTATTATTTATGCAACCTATCGTCGATTTAAGGATATTTTGAAAGGTTTTAGGCAGATTTTAAATAAACAAGGGTGTTGATCTGCATACTTACGTTAAATGTAATTTAGCCATAACTGTGTGAATCTTCTAAATGATAGACTATGTCTGAATCCTACATCTTATGTACAAATATGACGTATAGACTACAGCATCGACTTGTATTGAGCATAAAACTTGGTTATAAAACGACACTTACAAAAAAATATTGCATTTCTAAAAATGATTAAACAGCTGGAGAAGCCAATTACAGTAATCTCCACCAGATGGCAGTAAAAAAATGACTGCAAAAACTGTTAATCTTGCATAAAAATGGTCTATTCTCCAGAAATGTAGTAGCCTATCTATTTTTTATAGGCCTACTATGTCACATAGCTTACCGTAGAATATATTACTGCTACCTATCTTAATATAAAATGCATAGGCAGGAGTCATAAGAGACATACTTTTTATAGCGATAATCTGAATTATCTGAAAGTTAGTGATCTGAAAGTAGGCCTACTTGAAGAGCGGTTTTCAAAAGTGGTTTAAGAGTTTATTTTTAAATAATATAATTCTTAACAAAGAAAACTGGAATCCTACCAAAGTTCCTTTTCCTGCCCCTTTTCGCTGGACACGTTTTGTAGTTGGCTAGGGGTCTGATGCGATACGCGCCTATTGGTTGTCTTACGTGTCAGTTTGTTGAAACACAACTCAGTTGTTCCGCTGTGTCGGGATCAAATCGAGTGAAACTAAACTGTTCTAACGGGAAAAGTTCATGCTGAAGTTTTTAAATATTTCAGAGGGACTAATGAAGGCAAGTATAACCTGGTTTATATTGAATACGTGTCTGTTCCGTGTATGAGCCTAATGTGAATACAAAAAGCAACAATTTAATCGTTTGGCCTTACAGAAAAAAAAAGATAATGTCTAGGCCGAAATAATCAATCTGTTATGTATGTTAAAGCCTATTCGCTTTATATTGTTGCCCATCATGCAAGCGTGCTGAATGTCTAGGCCGCTGTCGTTATGTTATTGTTGTTAATAAACAAACGTAGCCTACTTTTTGTTTGTATGCCACAAAATATATAGACTATTATAGAGCTTTATTTATTTATAAAAAAATGTTGTGCAGTAGAAAATATAACTGAAATTATTGCGCAAATATCCAACCTGTGTTTATGCTGAAGTAATAAACCACTCAAGACGACCATTTACTGTAGACTACTGTCACAAAAAACACGCCTCTCATTCATCTGTGTGGGATGTAGACCTACTGTAGTCCTATATGTTTACTGTTTCTTGGGCCATGTCAATTCAGTCGGCCCACTAATCGGCATGATTAATGACGCCAAAAGTGATTATTTGCAATATCATTATAATGCATTTTGAAACTTGGGCAGACGATAGGGAAATGTTGTATACTCTATATTAAAGTTGCTGAGCATACAACAAAAACAAGCATTGTATTGGGTTTATATTTTGTGAGCAATTAGTCGAAATAAGAAGGTAAGCTATGTTAGCCTACTTCTTCTCCCTTTATCTGCGTCTTGGATAGCATCAGCACACAGTGTCAAGGGAGAAAACTATTAAGAAACTAACACGATTAACTGAGCAGCATAATGCAGTGTTTTTTAAGAGGCTACAGTGGTTTCAGACCAAGGCACATGGCAGAATATGTCTTAACCCAATGCAACGTCTCCATCATGACAGTGGCCTGTGAAATTAGCAACAAGGCTGTAAACCAAAGCCAAGGCTGGTGTGCACACTAGTTTAATTAGCATTCTACCCATGTGGTCATGCCACAAAACCATGGATGCCAGTAAAAAAGCAGCTAAGTATTGTTTACTTTTTTTATTCTAATGCAGTGTATCAGGGAACGTTGAGATAAAAAAAGGAAGTATCATTGTTTTTTATTTTTTATTTTAAATAAAATAAAACAATGACACTTTTTTTTTCATATTTATATATCTCATCTTTATGCTCAAATTATTCACACAAAATAAGTTGTCCATATAGCTCTTGAGTCAGGAACTTCAGATGTTAGCCTACTGAAAATACCTGGGGTAAAGATTGGTACAGTAGCTATTGCTCAGCTGAGGAGCGACCAGGGCTCCTGTATTTCATTTTTGAGCAGCCAGAGCCATCCAAAGCATATCATGCCTAAACGGGTGCTTGGTGTGTGGAAAACATTCCATGAGGGTTCAGCTGTGATCAAAGAGAGTGGTGTTTGTGATCATATGTTAGTCAGAATGTGGCTGGATGTTTGAGGTGTGGACCCCGTGGGGGTTGTGGACAGGCCCAACACAGCTGTGACATGAGCAGGGACACTAAATACTAACTAAATGACAAGCATTACCTTCATAAAATAGCCTAAAAATCACAAAGGCTTTTTTTGTGGGGTTGAATATAGGCATGCAAGCCTAATGGAAACCACAGAATAAGGCAAGGTGTAGATGCGTTATAAAGACACTAACACACATTATCAATTAAGTAGCTTTATTTTCCATAAAGATGATATACCAGCTTGGAACCTACTTAAACTGTGTTAACTTGTTATGTGATCTGCTGTGAGTCTGCTGTGAGTCTGTCTGCCTCATGTTCAATTTTGTGGCTGCCATGGTCACATCACCTCATTGAAATGAAGCGTCCTACAGCGTGGTATTGTGATACTCTCATGAAAATGTAAGAGCTTTCTTCTGAAGAGTAGTTATTATTGGTAATGCTTTCAGCAACCAAGTCTTAAGCTGCCTGAACAACTATTTGTATATTATTCTTATCTAGGAGAACATATTATTTGTCAATGCTGCATGTCATAATTCCTTTTTAAAGTTCTTTTTAAAGTTCTCTTACTCACATTATTCATGTAAGGCTCTTCCAGTGCTATTCCAACATACAGGCTGCGTTCAACCTGTGATATCCAGGTCTTTTTAATAGGCTATAATACCAACGTATTGGGTATTTAACAAAATATACAGTATACTGTACACTCTCTGTGTGTGTGCGTTTGTGTGTATAAAAAAAACACCTAAAATGTGATATTGTATTATGCTAACAACATATTTCTAATATTTTGCTCTAGCAGCCCAAGCTGAATATGGAGACCTTGAGCAAGTCAGACTTGCTAATGCTCTTCAGCATTCTGGAGGGAGAGCTAGAGGCCCGAGACCTGGTCATTGATGCCCTCAAGGTACTTACCCATGATGCCAGTCACGATTACTATTAACAAGGTTACTGTATTGAATCATTGAGACCAGTTTGTACAGACCGCTATTAACAGCTATCCTCAATTGCACCTCAAATGTCTGTCCCAGTTAATTGTTTGTTTCAATCCAGTTGTGTAATAAATCAGAGCCTCTTTTTTTTTTTTTTTTTTGAGAACACATACTCACCCTGGGAGCTGTGGTGTGGAATATATGTCGTATATGTGTAGTTTTGTTTCTTTGTTCTACATAATTTGCATCTAACCTACCATTTATGACATACACTCTATTAGTCTGCTTAAGTAAAGGCTCAGACCCCATACTGTAGAATAACATGAGCCAATGCAGTTGACATTTAACGCAGGTAACCCAGGTAATTACAGCCATTTCCTGTAAAATGCTGATCTTGTGCACTGCCTTGTGAAGAAATTGCCCACTTATCCATCTCTCTTTTTACTGTAAACAAATATTTGCTACACTTCATTAAGTAGTTCATCATTTGGTGAGAGGACTCTCACATTTAGCTTTACTGTGGTCACACATTTGGTATTCATTTTCTTAAACTACACATTTAATTTCAGATGAAAATCTAAAAAAGACAGGATTATTACCTCTGATGAAAGCATTGGTTGGTCTTATTTTCATACTCTTCACGCGTATCTATACATCTGCTTTGTAACAGTGCTTTCTGCATTCTACAGTGCTAGTTAGTAGGCTAACATTCAGGACAGAAACAGTGTTTGAACCATTTAGAAAAGCAAAGTCATTAAATGTATATGACGGTTTACATCTGCACTTGTAAAGACACTTGAACTCAAACCAGAGCATCGAGGAGCAGCCAGCTAGCAAGACAGCTTGCCAGACAGTGACAATCTATCTTAAAAAGCCCTGCTGCTGAACGTCAGTGTTGTGTCTAGACCGCATTCCTGTGCTCTCATGGGATCTATGGCCATCTATGGCAAGAAGGGTTACAGCACACTGGACACATGATGACTCAATATGTGGGGGGCTAGGAGCGAACAAATAAACATTTGCCTTAACTGGAGCTTGAGGGGAATAAGGCTCTGCCAGTAGGCCTTCAGTACACTTAAAAAAAAATATATATATATAAATAAATAAATAAATAAAATGGCCATGACAAGAACTTGGGAGCTTGGGAATCTCTGATCTTATTAATGTAACATGTAATATAACATGTAATGTCTTTCAACTCTTTTTCTGTAATCATGTGAACCTCTTACTAAGTACCCTACTGTATGTTTCAGCACTAGAATAATGCAACATCCGCATGATATTGACAGTAAAGACTAGAATATAAATACAGTATATAGGCTTTATATACAGAACACAGTGGTTAACACAGGAAAGCACATACAAGTCACATCAATTCTAATGAGCTTATGGATAACAACATACTGTACTGCCAACTAGATTAGAGACTGTGTACTGGATTAAATAGAGGGCATTTAGGGTGACATCCTTCAAGACTGTGATGCTAACAGTTTGGGAGAGCAAAACAATGTGTTCCACAAATCACTTCAGGTAGGCATGTCGAATAAATAATTATAATA
>JAODLL010005872.1:0-10296 GCA_026546735.1 Forbesichthys agassizii
GATGCCCGTACCACCTCAACTGGCTCCTTTCGACGCGAAGGAGTAGCGGCTCTACTCCGAGTTCCTCATGGATAGCTTAACATGGTTAACATGGTTAATAACTCGTTCATAATTATGCATATTCCAAAAGATTATATTTGTTTTTATAAGTGTACAATCTTTCTTTACAGGTGAGTGGTCTTCATTTGTTTAACATGAGGGTCCCCACTGGATTTGGAGGACATGCCTCTCTCACAGAAGCATTTACCAAATGTTTGGTGAATGTTTGGTGAATATGAGTATGACTTTCCTATCTTCCTATCAATCTTCAGTTCATGCCACATGAGGGGAAAGTGGCAGAAACCTGAAAGCAGTTCATAAAGAAACATGTCAGGTATACCTTTCATGGAGAATTTACAATCAGCCCATCATCAGATGATTGATGGATCCTCCAGCCACTACGTAGCATACCAAACTATTATTTCTTCGTTGTAACAATACTTCTAAATCGTATACAGTTGGAAAGCCTGATTATTTCCCTTTTAAATTATGCCACATCTGACATTTGTAAGGAACATGCATTTGTGGGATGAGCAGCAGACCTGAGTATGTGGGTTACTTACGCCCATGAACATTTTGCCAGATCTCTGACAATGTTAAACAGCTATTCTATGCTCGTTTGGTGGATTGGATGATTGAAGTCTGAAGAAACAAGACATATTGGCAATTTAGCAATGTATTCATTTAACAAACATGAGCGTCAGTAGGGTGTGGAAGAACCATAGCCACCACCACAACAGCCTGGCACCTCCTCCTCATGCTGCTGGTCACCATCCTGGTTACACCTACTGCTGTGGGATGGCATTCTATTATTTAACCTCTTCATCCCTAGGTTGGTCACCCACGGAACCACCCCCCCCCCCCATCCCCCCCCTTGAGGCATTGACTTGTATATCAATTTAATATACACATCTGGCCTGGTGTCAGAATTAATCAAATGTTGTTGTGTTGGTCCCTCTGGAACAAACAATCTTCACAGGTGTCCTTACGTTTTGTGCGTAGTTCATATGTAAAGTTGCACAAGGCAAACATCAGGGAGCGACGAGACGCACACGAGGAGGAGGGTCAACCTTGTTCCAGATATCCAGGATTAGCTCAACAGCCCGGTTGGGAAGCAGTTGATTTCAAGCATGCGCAAAAACACACTACTGCTTTTTTACAACACGTCTTTGCGATGAGAAACATCCCACACCAGGAACACAGACACAAACAGACATCTTTGTGACTGTAGAGCTGCAGTTACAAAGATGTCTAAAACCACAACAGACCAGTCACATCACTCCCAATGATGCTGGACACAAGTTGGGTACAATGTGAAATACACAGTACCAACGAGATTGCACATCCCTCCAAAATGGAGAAGGTCATTGTATTGTGCTTTATGTCAGACAACCTTTAGATCTTGAAACAGAAACAAATGCCCTGGGAATATATACTGTATATACTGTTTGAGGAAGGGCCTTTAGACTTTAGAAGAGAAACACTAATTGGTGTAATCTCACAACTCCCCCACCAGATGATAGAGCCCTGAAAACAGACCACTTCCTCAGATTCAGGGGCCAATATGGACAGCATGTACTTTTAAACATAGTTATTACTGGACAAGTGGATTGCACTATATACTTGCCTTGCAAGAGAAATTCCTGACGTACCTTATGCAAATAGAACACAATCTGTTGGATTTGGTACAAAGAGATAGCCCATACAGTACCTACTGTAATACTATGAGGTTGCAGAAAATGCAGTTGCATCATCCACTTTTCTATGACCTGTTCATGTGTAGGATTTAAATGAATGTAAGCGGTCAAGTTCGTATGACCTGTTCATGTGTAGGGTTTAAATTAATGTAAGCGGTCAAGTTCGTATGACCTGTTCATGTGTAGGGTTTAAATTGATGTAAGCGGTCAAGTTCGTATGACCTGTTCATGTGTAGGGTTTAAATTAATGTAAGCGGTCAAGTTCGTATGACCTGTTCATGTGTAGGATTTAAATTAATGTAAGCGGTCACGTTCCTGGGAACGACTCGGGATCCCCCAGTCAGAGCTAGCTAATATGGCTCGGGAATGGGAAACTTTGCTCCTTGCTGGAGGTGCTGACCCGACTCCGGATAAGCGGGAGGAGATTACTGTAATATTATAACTTTTTTCAGGAACTTGTAGTGTAACTAATAACCTTTTCCCAAACAATAATAATATTACCATTACTAATCCATGTAATTCTGCATTAAAAGAACTAGATTCCCCCCACCAGACTTCCATTTTATGAAGACGTGCCTATATTATTTTGCTGATCCAAAGTACGCTAATTGAACCAACCTTTACAATCATTTAGTTTTCACTTTGGCTGATTGTTGACTCCCAAGGTTAAAAGTCAATGCAAAGTCATTGCAAAGTCAATGGAGCACTGAGAACTGTTTTCCTTCGGTATAGGCGGGACTTATATGCACTGTCTCCAGGGGTTGGAGGTTACTGATTACATGTAATCAATTACATGTAAAAAAAAAAATCTGTAACTGTAATCCAGTTACCAGCTAAAATGTTAGCCTAGTAACTAGTAACTGTAACAGATTAAAATGTAACCTAACCAACCCTGTCTGTCTTAATACGCTTTTAAAGGCTGGATCTGCTCTGACCTCCCGCGGCAGCCCTGTGCCACTATACAAGTCACACTGTACATTCTAGTTGTGCCTGCAGGTGTCACTGTTTAAGCATTGTATCTGAATCTCAATCATTAATTTTACACAAAGATAAATGGTCTTACAGTCTTGAATAAATGACACTCCGATTTGGTAATTGTTTATTTCAGTGATCTCAACTGGTGGCGGGTCCCAACCTAAAAGTGGGTCGCGATATGGTGTAGAGTGGGTGTGTTTAATCTGTTATTAGTTTATTTTTGTTTAGTGTTTTTAAAACAGTGCATATCTATATATTGTGGCTTACTATAAAAATTATTTTGTGAAATCATTTATAATGGTTTGTAAATGTAATAATTTTGAGGTTTTGATTGAAATGTGGGTCCTGAGTTTAGACCAGTTGAGAGCCACTGGTATATATAATATTTTGATCTTCCTCTTGTCTAAAAATAGAGGAGGAGCAACCTCGACGGAGAGCATAACGGTTACAGCATGTATATTTAGTGCACACTGTGTGTGTGTGTGTGTGTGTGTGTGTGCGTGCACCAGTGATCTCTTTACTTTGCAACGTCTTTCCTGTCATCATACTTCCTCAACAGCACACACAACCACACACACACACACACACACACAGTGGCATTCTAAGAAGTAAAGAAGTAACTAAATAGATTTTTATTGTAATCCCATAAAAGGTAAGCACAATTGTTTTTATATACCATGTGTGTGTACTGTATTTACACACACACACACACACACACACAGTGGCATTCTAAGAAGTAAAGAAGTAACTAAATAGATTTTTATGGTAATCCCATAAAAGGTAAGCACAATTGTTTTTATATACCATGTGTGTGTGTACTGTATTTACACACACACACAGACACACACACACTTTCTGTTTTGGCAGGTGAACAGATTCCAGGAGACATGTCTAAGCCCACTGATAAGCCGGCTGCTCCTGTGAAACCCAGACGAAGTGTCAAGTTTCATAAGTCCCCTCAGGACGACGTTCAACAGGTTCACCGACCAGCCAACAATCACCCTAATGAGGTAGAAATGTGATCCAAATGTAGTTGTCCAAAATACATTAGAAAGCAGAAGTTGGTCGTAGTCATTTAAAAACATTTCCATTATAATTTATGGCTGCATCTTTGTTATTTACGGTAAAGACAGTATCTCCAGCCACTTAATGAGGTATTGTAGTACTGGGTACTGGTTCCAAGGCCATGTAATGTACTAGACAGGAAAAACATAGAATTAGATCATATTAAAATTAGTAAAGGTAAATGTGATTTTATTGTTGCATACATGTTGCAAAATCCATCCTCTGCATTTAACCCATCCCTCAAGGGTGCATTGGGCAGCCGCTGTGTAGAGCCTAGGGACCAACTCCAGATTAAAACCAGTGTCACTGGTCACATGGCACTGACTGGAGAGTGAACCTAACATGTTTTTAGAGTGGGGGAAACCTAGTATGGAATGACAATACAAAATATACTGTTAACATGTAGTGGGTACCCCCTCTGCGCACCCCATTTGAGAAACACGTAATAATATTATGTATCCTAAACATCTTTCTAAAGTAGCTTTAGCATGCAGAGAAACACGTTTGTATCGTTCTATGGTAATAACCATATAGTTATATGGTAATAATACCAGTCTACTGTAGAATCACAGGTCATTGCACAATTCTGAAGGTCGTTAGGGATACATCGCCTTTATATTCGACAAGTGCAGGGTAAACCACATCCTCTGTGCAAAAGCTTATCTGTATTAGCATACTGTATGGCACTGTAAATAGTGCATGAGCTATATGAACCATTATTTTGTAGTCAAAAAGACATGTAATATATTTAGCAAATATTATATTTTCAAAAAAATATTTGATATAAAGTTATTTTTAAAGGTTAACCAAAGTACCCCCACTGAAAAATATGTTTTACTCTTCTTTGAGGTTTGTCTGCAGTTATATGAACAGTTTTCTTGTCTATTGTCTTTTTAATGCCAGTGTTTTCACATTTCTCCACTAAAGGGAATCCTTACTTCAGTTAAAATTCCATTTATACAGTATGTACAAGCATACAGCTCTGTGATTTGTTTTGAGTTGTTAATTGTCCAACATGCACAGAAACTGGAGCAGACAGAAACTGAATTATGTTGCTACCTAGAATACTTGTAAAGTAGGCTAATGTTAACTGATTTGTGTAGCAACAATTTAAGATAAGCCATTGTCGAGCTTCCACAACGCAATGCAAATCACAAACAAAAGTCAAGGTTCTTGAACACAGTGGCTGCAACACTTTGACAGTTCTATTATTCTATTCCAAAAAACGAGCATCATCTCCACGTCCTGCCTCATTTCACCCACCTGGGGCAGCCCGATATGGACACTGCCTTATTGGTTGGCCATTCTTCAGGCAGATTGTAGGATGTACCAGTGTAGTTATTCTTGGGTTGGCCAAGAAGTCTGACAACAATATATGTCCATTACAGTCCTCCATAATGGAGTAGAGATATAAAGGACGTGACTTGTGTGGCTTTGCACAATTCAAACGAGATCTAAAAATAAGTTTATTCTCGCCGTTGACTACCGAACATATTTTTTCCAAACTAAGGTTCCATAATGTGGAAGTGACTTTGGCTCTCTACACTATTGGTGTCAAGGTAGTTCACCTTTTGCCAGGCTAACCTGGCGGGTTCTTATACTACATCCATGGCCATATCTCACAAATCATGAGGAAACACGGAAGTTAATAATGAAAGCAATGAAATCAGGTTATAAATGAGCTGCCACAAGGCAGGTAGTGATGTTTTTTTCTGGTGTTACAGGAAAGGTAACCACATACCAGGCGAGCTCAAACCATGCAGCCTTGTGCTAGATATGCTTTCGTAAACACTGAAAATACATTCATCTATATTTACTGAGCCTGAGCCTTTGCCAGTGCTGCACTTTGGCAAGTTGGCCCAATAAACCACCTTACACCTGGAGTCTACGGCCACACCAGTATTCCCCTTTGTTTCCGAACATAATATAACCTTGTGACCCTGTGTAAGTATATTGGATGTAGAGAATTGTTTAAGGGCTAAAACATTTTACTGTCTGGCTACTTTAACTTTTAGCGTGGATTGGGGGCCAAGATGTCCCCTGCACTGACCCTTGGGGGACAGGGGCTCCAAAATCCTTCGTTTACATCCCTAAGGGACCACACCCTGCTGTGGTTTGAGAGCACCCAGCTACCTCGTCTCAGCCAGCATGGACATCAACTGCCCTGCTGGATGCACGGCTTTACCACACGCAGGTTAGCACCCCGCCTGCTAACACTGAGCTAGCAGGTTAGCCTCCCACCTGCTAACACTGGGCTAGCAGGTTAGCATCCCGCCTGCTAACACTGAACTAGCAGGTTAGCATCCCGCCTGCTAACACTGGGCTAGCAGGTTAGCATCCAGCCTGCTAACACTGAGCTAACACACAACTTATGAGGCACAGTCACGTTTGTTTTATTTTGTTTGGATTTACAAATAAAAGGTGTGACTAAGGTATCATGACACTGAGCCTCACACAGGTACACTAAAGTGTACACAAACATGGATACCCAGTTAAAGGTAATATAATCCTCAATCAACTATGCTTTACCTGTAAATCTGTTTCATGCAGTGAAACGGACAAACCAAAAAACTCTCGTTATCGTGTCCTCATCCATATTTACAGTAAACAAACAAATCACGAGAGAGAGCTGAGTATTTGAGAGTCACACATGACATTCATATACAGGAGGAACTATGAACATTTTGTTTTTCGCTACCTGTTTTTCCACTACCTGCTGGACAGAGAGGCTGAGGAACAGCTAAAGGACAGCCCTGAAGGTTCCTTCCTGCTTCGCCTGAGTGAATCCAAAATAGGTTTTGTTCTCTCGTACAGGTAAACTTGACGTAGCCCGCGCACACGCGCGCGCGCACACACACACACACACACGGAGCACCTACATAACCTAATACATGCTTTATCTTTCTTTCTCTAGAGGACAGGATAGATGTCGTCATTTCATCATTGAGGAGGAGGGTGATGGGAAGTATTTAATTGCTGGCGAAGAGAGCCGCCACAGCAGTTTACACGAGCTGGTCCAATTCTACATGCAGAATCCAGTGGGGCCTTTCGAAGAGAGACTCACCATTCCTTGCAGTGACGTAGGTATTCCTGACACACACTAGGTGTGTGCATTTCAATAGCAGCTGTTACAATGTTCAGATGGTTGCTTTGACTGTTTATATTGTGGTAGTTTCCTAATTGTCTAACTTGGAATCACAGAAAGAGTCTTTTATTCCCCTCAGCCTTATGTTCCCTCAATCATGTGTCTCCTCAGCAACATGATATGCCGCATTATGTTAGGGGCTGACGCTGAGGGAACACGAGGCCTAATATGTCAAGAAAAGGAAACAACTGGCAAACACATGCTAAACGTTAAAAACATCATGTTAATTTTCATGAAGCTAATAACATTTTCTTTTTTTTTTTTCTTCTCAGTCCAGACATATTTTTAGCAATGCACTGGAGCTACAGGATGAGGGTTCCACTAACGCTACTGGTGCCTGTGAAAAGGAAACCGCGTTGTCGCTACCCAAAAATCAAACCTATGAGTCAACCCAGGAGCAACTGCAAACCTTACACGTAGCTCCCTCCACCAACACAGACACGACTGCAGAGTACGCTGTTGTAAAAAAGAACAAGAAACTGACTAGGTCGCGCACACTGCCTGAAATTCAGATGGAGGTTAGTAATGGTAGAGCTTTTTTTTGTGGAAGAAAAGAAAACAGCTTTTGTCAGTCTTTCATCTACTGTAACGACTGGACAATTTAACACTATTAGTAGGAAATGCTAAAGAGGCAATCCTTGTCTAAAAACAATACAAAATAAAATATTATCTTCCCTTAATTGTGCATTATTGATTATTATATGTATGACAGGTAAAAGGGAAATACCATAACATTATAATAATTTAAGTATGTTTGCTGTGATGCAAAGAATATGTTCTACTGAAAACAATAACAGCAGAATAACTAATAACTGTGGCGACCTAATTTAACAGGAGCCAAATGTTAACCGCCTGATGCCACCTGTAAACCCTGACAACCTTTGCACAGAGGCAGAGGAAGATGTCACCCGTGCGGTGGCTGATTGCCAATATGCTAGAGTCAACAAGCCTCCCAAAGCCACGAAACGGGGAAATGAGTCATCATCCTATGTAAATGTAATGGGCCTTCTGCACCAAGAGATGGAGACAGAGCTCACCAGAGGGGATGTCCAGTGTTCACCATACGGGGAGTTGGAAGCTAACCATACATACGAGGAGGCTTCTTGCCGACCTAAACAGGCACCACAAGCTCACCAAGGAATTGGCTTCTATGCTGTGGGGTCGTGGAAGGATATTATACCCGATTCAGGTAATAAGCGACAGCAGAAATATTGCATAATTTGTCTCAGAGGGGTTATGGCAGGCCTATTCAATTGGCGGCCCAGGGGCCAAATGCGGCCCAACTACCCCCATGTGGCCCGAGAGGGGATTGCATCCTTGAACACTGTACTCTATTTGAATATATAGTATATCCATTATACCATAAGCGAATCAATATTTTATTTAACTGCTCTACAGCCAAGTCATCGTGACATGGCCCATTTGTAATGTAGTCCAGACATAATCAGCGCAATGAAATTAGTCTGAGTGATAAGTCCATACCTGCATGCACAAAACTCAAATGTAATGTCAGTTGTAGAACACTGCATGCATGTTGGCGGGACTGCCAATTCATTGTTCAAAAGACTATATGCCAGAAAGATAAGGAATTAGCGCCTATAACTCTATAGCAAACTATCACCATTGATTTGACTGTGTTCAACATTAAGAGGCTGCCGAATGTGGCCGACCTACTTTCTTTTAAAATCTGGCCCAATTGAATTTGTAATTGAATAGACCTGGGTTATGGCCTCAGTAATATCTAGTTAACATTAGTTTTTTTTTGTGATAGATTACATAAAGCAAAAACGAAAAAAAATACTAACTAAAGGTTCCGCTAATTTTCAGATCCATCTGAACTTCACATTTACTCAGAGGTCAATTTAAGAAACAACAGAGAGGGTCTGGTGAATGTTCCGTCAACAGCCAAAGCCTCTCCAGGCCCACCTTCAAGACCCCCACTTGATGCAAAACCTCTGGTAGGCCCCCCCCCCAAGTACATCATTATAGTTTTAAATGTGGGCATTAGAGTTGAGGAGGACTTTGTAAATATTTATAAAGTTGCTCCCTTAAGGTGTTTTACATACATACCTGTTAAGGTGGGCTATGTCTTAAAAGTATGACGGTTAAGATTGGTAAGATTGTGAATAAGCTGTAGCCGTGAAATCAAAAACCTACACTGGAATTAATTAATTGTCTGAAACCAATATGGATGTTCAGTAGTTAAAGTTCAAATCAAACAGTCCTACCTCTTACTTACAGAAACGGATAGACACTCTGACATCTCGACAAGTAAGAGGACAAATTCCAAAAGAGACCATGAGGCTCCAGACCTTACCATTACCTCCTAACTCTTCAGGGAGCTCCAAGGCCAATCTACTGTAGGCTACATGGAATTAATAGTAGCCTAATCGGGACACTGAAGGGACTGCAGGAAATTGACGTCGAATAAATCGTTTTGGTTCAGATTCCATTTTCAGTTACTGGGTCAGCCCACAATTTTCTTCTCATGGTTTTTTTTTTTTAAGTCATAACTATTCTCATTAAAAAATAAAAATGTATGGCTTCAATTAGATTTTAAACAGTGGCCCTAAAACATAGTAATAACAGAATAAAAATTGTTGCGATCATACGTTTACACAATAAATAAGTCAGAGCTTCCTAAAAACCCAAACCTGATTTAATGTCTTAACATTTTCAAACAATATTCAAATTTCTAAATAAACAAAATAAAAAACAAAAACAACGTAGCTGTAAAGGTTGTAAACACACTGTGTGTTCTAAATTAAAAAGTTTACCACCCCCCCCCCACCCCAATATGGGTAGTCGATATTCACCTAATCTGTCCTTGCCCACCTTTGTTCATCCACACACACCCAGTCCCTAACAGTTTGCTCAGTTTTTCTTTGTTTTGGGCGAGTCATACTTCCTCTTGCTGGAGTACCAGAGGAGCAGCGGGATGCCGATGGAGGGGAGAGTCATCACACCGAACGCAGCCCAGTCCAGCTGGAGAAAGAGCAAGGAGGAACAGCGCAGTTAGCCGTTAGCTCACTGCGCGTCAAGCAGTTTAACCCACACCAGTTTGCCCACCGCGTGTCACGCCCACACCAGTTTGCCCACCGCGTGTCACGACCACACCAGTTTGCCCACCGCGTGTCAAGCGTTAAAGTGTAACTGCACCCCAGCTCTGAGCCTGACGCCACCCACTAAACAACGACGAGCGGACAGTGTACTGTTGATCCGTTCAGTCCTTAAAAAGCAGCTTTTTATAATAAATTAAAAAAGGAATTTTGTCAATATTAACACCAGCATTTATGTGTCTCTCATCACAGATCTTCCTAACTCTATCGAGAGAGAGAGTTAGGAAGATCTGTGATGAGAGACACATAAATGCTG
>JAODLL010005873.1:0-10295 GCA_026546735.1 Forbesichthys agassizii
AAGTTCAGAGCACATTTTATGACCAATTCATGCAAAACTCCACGTAATCCCAAGGGGTTCACATACTTTTTCTTGAATTCCGTGTAGGCTAGTATTGAAATAATGCTGCATGTTAAAACTAGTGTTTTAGTACTCGAGACCGATCCTTTTTAAGGTCTTGGTCTTGTCTCAGACCAAGAGGTCTCGGGATTTTACTTGGAGACCGGTCAAGACTACAACTGCAGCAATATAATTATTGCCGCCCGGTCTATGTCTAATGATAATTATTGTGATTAGAAATGAATCCTTAAAACCCTTAAATTTATAATGTTTTACTTTACATTATACCAGGGGGAAGGATGGCTGGCTGCAACTGCAGTGCATTGCTGTGTTTGTCAGACTGGGTCAAATTAATATTCAACATTGAGGGGAGATACGAGCGACCCCTCCCATCTTGGACTGATCCTTGAAAATCTGAGATCTTATTAGCTGAAGAGCGTTTTAGCAATATCGAATAGAATGCTAGGTGGTGTACAAGATATTTTAGTGTCTTCTTTTGTGTCTGCAATATGAAAGGGATGTCATACTGCAGACTGACCTAACTCTAAATGCTCAGCAAAGCGTTGCAGGGATGATGAAATATTGATACCCACGGACATGACGGCACTTGAACCACTCTCGCAAGATAATCGTCTACTAATCCAAAATGTTAATTTTTCCTTTTTAATCAACTCTGACCTCCTGACACTTTTGTGTTACTTGTGTTACTCATTAGGCTATTTATCAGGCTAGCTTTTTCCCATTGATTGTGCAACTTCTTCTTGGCTTCCCACCCCGCAGTGGTATGCAGTATGCAGTGCTTATCGCAATAGACATGTTAATTCAACAGGCTTTCACCAACCATCATGCTAATTGACATCAGGAGAAAGCGGAAAAGCTGGCTGTAGAACATTAGAATATATCAGAATTGCCGGTCCTTGTTTGCGGGGTGGATTCGTCGTTATTCCCCAAGTCTCAGCCTCGTACATTCTTTAGCACTACGCAGTGTTGCCAATTAAGTGACTTTGTTGCTAGGTTTAGCGACTTTTCAGACCCTCTTAGCGACTTTATACTAAATACTGTAAAGCGCTTTGGATAAAAGCGCTATATAAAAAAGCAGTCCATTTACCATTTACCAGGGAAAAGGTGAGACATATTTGTTAAGCTGTCAATAACTTGTACTCGAGTCGAATCAAATAATCTTATTCCGTTTACTATTTTTATTAATGTTGTTTCTCTGTGCTTCTGTATTTGTTTATGGGAAGCACAACTGTGCATGTGTTCCCTCTCTGTAAAGCACTTTGTACTGCAGTTCTGTATGAAAAGTGCTATTAAAAATAAAGATTATTAATATATTATTATTATTACCATTTAGATCTGGTGGGTCTTACCTCTACGCAGTCTTGGTTCTGAAATCATACTCCTTGAGTAGGGGGTGGACTTTTTTCTACTCTGGAGTTGCCCAGGCACTTGAGGCACCGGGCGGGTGTGGGGATACTAACACGCCTCCGTTTGAGTGCTGCTATATTGCAGTTTACCCCGGTATACAAGGGGTTATCTCATTATGTCTACGAGTTATGGGGGCAAAACTCTGACTGTGCATATGCACCAAACAGCATTTCGGAGTATTTGGTTCCAGTAGGGGACTACATTATTCTGCTGGGAGATTTCAACGCACATGTAGACAATGATGGAGAGGTGTGATTCGGAGGAACAACCTCCCTGATCTAAACCCGAGCGGGCATTTGTTGTTAGACTTCTGTATTAGTCATGGACTGCAAACACCTAGTCAAGGGCTGCAGCATCTGCCGTAGCAGAAGCTAACCAGCGGGTGTGGTTCGACGAAACCATAAAGAAAGACTTACGGTCAGCAATTGTTTCTGTAAAACTGTTCGCCATTTTCGCATATGTTATTGCTTAAATATCATGAAATATAAATACAAAATAGACAATAATTATTTAATTGAACTGAAACATTTTTATTTAGAGACCATGCAAAATATTTTTAAGCCTGCCGATTTTCCTGCTTTAAGCTCTGCTATAAGTATAGTCTTTACTTCTGTCCCCTATGGGCACTCCTAAAGCATATCAATAGTGCACCACCCCACATACGATATCTGATGCCATAATGTGGAGGCATGAACATGACCTGACACAATAATAAATGGTTTGCATTTGGGCAATGGGACAGAGCCCTTTGAACAACATAAAAATTTGTGTTTGAGAGTCAACAGCTACAAACGCTTACTCTGTAAAGGGCTAATTTCTTTGTTTCGAGATGTCAGGCAGACATGCACTGTCAGGCGTCTCAGATCACGTGACATGCACTGTCAGGCCTCTGACGTCAAACCATAGCGAAACCCAATTGTTCACATGGAAATGGACATAAACATTATTTCTAGCTGCGGCGCTAGCTAAGCTCTGCTATTGCCACACATATCGTTTTCTAGCATTATCAGCATAAAAAAAGTATTTCTGGACTGCACCTGTCTTTGTCTGATATGGGGTTAGCCTTGGGACTGGGAGATAGGCATTACTAGGTGTTCAGTAGGTTTGTGTATATATGTGAGGACTTATATGTGTATGGTATATGTATTGTACGTTTGTGTACTGTATGTATTAATAAGGATTCCTTTCTGTGTATACCAGAGTATGCATATTTGTGTGCACATGCATGACAAAGATGAGATGCTATTAAAATGCACAGTCATATCTTGCCCAGAACACTTCAGCCAAGCGTTACTGCCAATGTCAGAAACACACATGTCCAATAAGGTTGGACATGGTATGAACCTACATTAAGAGAGCCACACACAACAAACTGGAGAAGAAGGCAAGATTCAGCACTCAGCACACAGCGTGGAAAAAAGCTCTCATTTCAAACCAACCACATTTTTTTCAATGCTGCTTTCAGATACAAATTGAGGAGTGTCTCTTTAACTTTAATCCCTTTAACTAATAAACAGTAAAAGCATGATGGAGAGTTATGATATGTTTCAGACTAGACACAATGGCACAAGCATGCAATTATAATACTTACAATGTGACAGCCCATTTGCAATAAAAGCACATTTAGCTTTCTTACCTGATAAGACACAGCTTGTCATGGTTGGCTGTGATGAGAAGTGAGTCAGTATACCGGCCTGTGGACTGTTGGGCTCCACGACTTGCGTCCCTGCTCTTTCTTATGTCACGGCAAAATGAAGACATGAGACCTTCCATCTGTTAGCAAAAAATGTCTCTCACACACAAATAGTCGGCAGAAAGATTGCCTTTATAAAAATGGAGCCTGCGATGGTCCAATGTAATCAGGGACTGATTGCATTAGACTTGCGTGAGAGCTGTGTGTCTCAGTGTATTGTGTCTGTATGTGTGTCTTTATTTTGTGCTTCTCAGCCTTGTTTGATGTGCTGACCAAACAGCCCAGTGTGATCTACTGCCATATTTAATGGCAAGACTACATGCCATGCTGTTGACCAAATTAATGAAAAAGCCAAAACTAGATGGTCTCCCAGCTGAAAGGACAATTATGTCAGGCAAAAATGCCTTTAATCATTTTAAACAATTTAGAGAGAAGATTGATTACTGTGATATTGAAGTTGATAATGTAGGCTAGGTATTCTAACTGCTGAGTTAACATAATTCCTGTGTTTAATGTATATAGACTACTGTACCACAATTGTACATCTGCTTGACTTTGAATCAGGTCCAGGATTTAGAATCCACCTTAAAAAATAGTTGAAATATTATAGTATTTATTATATATTAGTTATTCCAACATTCATAAAAATGAGGAGGCAATAATACACAAAATGTCTGTTTTTGCATTGAAACATAAGGTGGATGCGTTTAGTAATTTTTTCTTTTGATGTGAGAATGAAAATCACACCGTTCTAATTTCTGGCATTAATGTGTTTCTGTTAATTTGGGCTTTAAGCCTATAGACTTGTGTCCAAGACATTGAGCATAGCAAGCATATAATTTTGACAAAGCGTTAATCCGACCTCAACACAGACCAAATGACAGTACAAGCATAATTTTTAAGTAAATTTTGATCAAGTAATATTATTCAACTGGCATTACAAATACTTTTCAGTCTTGTTCCATATAATGAGTTTCTGCGACATGAAGGTTTTCATGCAGTGTAGATTACAACACGTTGAGTTAATAACAATGCCACAACATTTATGGTGTGTATTATTTCAACATACAATCAGGAAGGTGTTGATCATTGCCCTGGAGGAAAATAGGTATGTCGGTACAGATGTCGGATTGCATTTGTGCCCAAACCCTACCTAACTAGACATGGCCATTAAATGTGTCTTAGGTTTTGAAACAGACATTTTCTTTCCACAAAATTTAAATGCAGCGACTCGCCCGGCAACACAGGAGATCTCTATAACACTTTGAGCTCTACACAGGCTTTTTTGCATGAAATGTGCTTGTGAAGGACCAAACAGTACAGAAAAGGACCAACAGGTTAACGGTGTAGTTTGGGTATTTTATTACCCCAAAGTTCAAAAGAATTCAAAGTATAAATAATCATCTTATAATGAAAATGTAAACAAGATAAAAAAATATAAACATAACAAGCTGCGGTCAACTTAAGAAACCATCACCTGACATGTTAACACAACATAACTGACCTAACAAATGAACAGACAAACTGGGTTTATATAAGGGGCAGGCTAGCCTAACAAAGACAGAGGGGAGAACATAACCTACAAAACCATTAGATAAATGTAAACACATACTGTGTAGAAATAAGTGTAGAATATAACTAAATAATCTTAAATAATGTAAATAAACCAAATATAACTTCATAAACTAACTAACTAACTAACTAACTAACTAACTAACTAACTAACTATAATGATGCAAAAGTCCACATTATTAGAGACAGCCACCCTTGCAGCTACAGAGGAGTTGGTTTAGTCCAATCAATGGCAATTGTCTGCCTCTGGTGTACATGTATGGACTCATAGAAACAAAACATAAATGGTTTGACTGACCATGCCAGCTAAAATCTGTGCACTCAAAGTAGCAAGCATGTAATGTCAAATTAAAGTATAAACAATGCGTATTATTAATAAATATTAAATACATTTACGGATCGCAGTTTAGATGAAGGCCATCACAGTGCTAATTAATTTGAAAAGCAGACATCGAAATATTCCTTTTTATTCATTTTGTTTGTGACCTAATAAGAGTTGTTGCTGCTGTAAATTATTTCCATCTGTTATGTCCATTATTCGTATAACAAAAATGCAATAAAATGTACTACAGTAGCTATTGCTTTCAGATGATCACGGTGTCATATGTCCCTAGGGTTCAAAGTGTCAGTCTCTATCGTGTAAGCTCACGGCATGAATAAAATAGAGATTATGAACAGAAGAATAAGTGAAAAGATGACACATTGCATCTGTAATAGTATACAGTAATGACCTTGGTTGTTTTCAATGTTGCCACAGTACAGCAGTAGGCCTAGTTTCTGCTGTTCAAAGCTGAACTGAGGCAGCCTCCCTGGGTCCACTCTTTTTACCGGCCTCCTGTTTCTCTGAGAAATGATACGACTACAGACATTCTCAGTGGAGCGCCCAGAAGCGTTTCACGAGGTAGCAGGCAGACACGCTTGATTCATACCATACTCATTTGAAGCCACATAAACATCTTGTACAGACACTTAATAAAGCTTGACTCAGTGGGGGTGGGTAGAAGTGTTGGGGTCGAGGACTACACAGATTGACACCCCTCCACAACTAGACTTGTCTAAATGTTGTATATTTTCTTAATCATCTCACAAACCTTGCAGACATCCCCTCACACTGACTTTGAAAAGCATTGCTTTACAGTATCTTTTCTCAATTCTTTATAGGCCTATCTATAAACAGTTAGCATCCTGATGCAGGTGAGAGAAAAATGGCACTGCTGTTTATGAAGCTGTTTTGTGGGCAGTAAAACGCCTGCAAGGATCTTATTAAGCTTTCTGTCCAGCTCTGGTGTGTTGCAGTGTGTATTAAATGCTTTAAGTTTCATTACTTATTGCCGAGACCAGCAAAAAGCAATGCCTGGTCCAAGCCCAGTATGCAGGTTTTGAACCGATTTGATGTCTGGCATTTTGCAGTTGCTATGGAGGCCAGTTGTTGTTTTTGCAACACTAGCGCAACAATGGTGATGGAATCAAATGCATTTTTTTTCACATGGTTAATCATGTGTTTAATAATTTGCTTAGAGAGTGTATTTGTTTTGTATCGAGATATATCTGGACCCAAATACACATACAGGTTGTGGGAACACAGTGGTTGGAACCTTTACACCATGCACAACTGAAAATAATAATTTCCTCAATTGCCAGCTGTTTAGATAAAAATAGGCCATAACGATAGATAGAAAATCCTGTGTATGTTGGCAGTATGTTTGCAGGGAAACAAAATGATTTCATAACCGCTGAGGGGAATGTGTTATGTGAAATTAACCTTGTAACAATGCCCATGTGTTACATAAAAAAAATTTAGGGAAGGAAAAGTGATTTGTGTGTGCATGTATGCGTACAGTATGCGCGTGTGTGTGTGTTTGGTGTATGAAGAGGGGCTTTGGAAGTTTAGCTATTTGTCTAATAGACTTTTAAAAATAAATTCTACAAAACTTGACAGAACCAATCATACAAAAAAACATTGAAAATGTCTGTATATCTTAATCACACACACATGCAGTACTTTATAGCTGTATGTATAACAGTATACACAGGTAGGCTTTATTGATTTGACATTTTAGAGCCCTTTTTAAAACCTTTCAGGATGTGTGAGAAGTGTCTGAGGGCAGGAAGGAAAGAAGGATTGATGAAAAAGAGGACAAAATTAAACAGTTCGTTTGTTGGACTGCTTTGCTATGGTTACTGGCCTTTTCTGCCAAAAATAGGGATGGAGGGGGAGACTGGCTACATCTACCTAACTGTGTGAGAAGAAGTATTTGAAAAGTAACTGCATTGTAATAAGCACCATTCTAGAACACATTATCCTATTATATGCTGTATTGTCTAAAATCGCATAGCATTATGTTATCATGTAGTGTATGCTACACTATCACACCATTACCAGCTTGTTAAAATGTAATTTACATTATTTCAATAATAGTTGTGGTGCTTAGATCCCTTTTATGAAACAGGAACCTCATGTTGTGTTTTCTTAACTTAAAATGTGTAGTTTTATTTAAACTCTTAACAATGTTTTGCCTCTGAAATTGTTGGTTCTCAAACATACAATAAAGAAGACAACTGGAAATGTATTACATACAGTATTTAGATGTGGCTTCATTTGGAGCATGTTGAAGAGTATTTAGAAGCCAAGTGAGAAGCGAATGGTATGTTAATAAATCAATCTGTGAGATGGATTGAAACATACCAAACATTTAAGGTAACACAGCTACATAAATACCTGAAAGCAGCACACATAGATGATATCACCTGGTGTGAGCTCATGGGCTTCTGGTAAGCATGCTATCTAATGTGCTGGCTCATAATAAGGAGTCATAATCACAATATATAATTGCTGCATAAATAGGCAACAACTAAGTTGATGTAATACCTACTCCTAGGCAGGGAAGGTGTTTGTTTTAAAGCTGCTATAAAAGCATCCAGAGCTTGGCACCCACTTTAAGTATGTGTCAATCTCTTTGTTGTCAGCATCACACAGGCCAACAGGCCAACAATATTGTGGAGGAGATATTTGAAGGAGTACAAAAGGGAAGAAAACATACATACATACCTTTTTTTTTGTTCAGGAACAACATTTTACTTAATAAAAGATTAACTCTATGGATCCCATTGACCAATGGATTGCCTCAAATGTGTCTGGTGCAGAATGGTGGTGTGAAAATATCAGCTGATTCACCAGCTGAAAGTATTTCCTCTCCACAAAGGCCATATTGTGTTTAGAATAGTGGTGGGAATTCCGGATCTTCTGCGCGACTCGGATCTCTGACTCTCGTTCAGTGTGAAGTATTTTGTTTCTTTGAATCTCTGTTGCTCAAGCTGTTGTCACGTGAGCAAAGAACCAAAGATCCAGATAATTTGATTCATCAGTGTGTCATTGTCACATCAACGATTGAAATCCTCATACTAGTAAGAATGTCGCAGCGATTGACATTTTATCTGGTTGTTGGCTCACCATGGTTAACATGAACTTTTGCACTTATAACATGGAGATCCCTAGTTCGAAACAAGCTAGAGCTTGACAAATTCTTACATTTAAAAATGTTTGGCTCAGTGGATTAATTTATGTCGATTATTATGTCATAGGCTACTTGCAGATTGCCATTTAGTAACTAATATAGGATCAACTTTACAGTTGGGAGAATAATATGGTTAATTTGAGTCTCTTGCTCAAGCTGGTGCATGTGATCAAAGACTCACAGACCCTAAGAATCATATCCTGTGATTCTTTTGAGTCCTGACGCCTCCTGTCCGTAGAACATTGTAGTGGTCACGTGAGAAACTAAAGATGCTCGTTTGGGTCAGTGTGCCTCTTATCACGTTAATAATGAAAGACTGGGTATTATTTTCACTCAAATTGCAGTCTAATTGAAAATAACTGGAAGCACATTTACTATTCAGCTATATAGTTCTAACTATATTGTTTGTCGTGTTTCTTTTGCGATTCATGCTGCAGCCGTGCTATACAAGAATCAAAGACCCACATAGACTCTATATCCGGTGATTCTTGAGTCCTAGCTCCTGTTCCTAGCATAGCCTAGTAGTATAGTCACGTGAGCAACAAACAATAGATCTGAATCTTTTCGTTCATTTGGGTCAGTGTGTCTCTTATCCCGTGAACAATGAATTTAATACTTTCACTCAAATTACAATTTGGTGGCAGCGCGCAATTAGAATTAAAGACTCAGAAGATCACAAGACTCATTTGCACTCAAAGGCTCAAAGACTCAATGAGTCAGTAAAAATATTTGTTAATTTAGAACGATTCACTAGTTCAGAGTGCTGCATGTACTTCTATAGACAAAATGCAAGTTTTTTAATAATAAGAAATGCTAATAGGTCAAAATGTAAATACTTAAACACAAATGATTGTTGCCATAAATTACTAAATGCAACCGCATTGTTGTAATGATGCTATAGAACATTAATACAGGGCTGTGTTGGAAAATGTATGAAGACTCCTGTCAATTGCAGGAACTGTCTGTAAAACAACAGTTGTGCTAGGCCTTTAATGGTCCTTGTAGAGAAACAGAGGATGATCTCTCCCCTCACCTAACCTTAACCCTAAGTGGCAAATGTGCAATCCCTGATTGGCGCCTTCACACTCCATAATGATTGGCCTGTGGCGCAGTTGAACACATGCTGAAAACTGTTCATACTGTACTAATGGTGATTAGTGTCAGCCAGTAGTAGGCCTAGCATTTCTCAATGCCTCTTGTATGTGTGTGTTCAGCTGTGTGTGATGATTAGCACATGTTCTAACCAGCAGTAGTGGCAGATATGTTCACATAGGGACACATAGGTATACGCTCTAATCTTGTACCATACGCAATGCTCTAATTCACAAAATCAACAGCTTTAGTAACAACATCCATTCCCACTCTCTTTCACACAAGTCTGTGTGTGTGTGTGTGTGTGTGTGTGTGTGTGTGTGCATGCGTGCATGCATGGGCCATGCAGGCCTACGCTTTGTGTGGCACTTCATTACTAATTGGTCTGGCTCCGTACTAAATAATATGTTGTTTGTTTGTTCATAGCTGGCAGCATTGTTGTAGAAATGTTGTTAAAGTTATCTTGATCTGTGTTGTGTTGTTCTCACAAATCCACTAAAGATATGCTATTATTTAGCTCAGAAATGTGTTGCAATTGTGGTGAGGTATTTAGCCAAAACTGTTACTGTACAGTACAGTATGTTCTTGAAAAACATTCAAGTACAGGTGGAGTAACTGATATCAATATGCTTTTTCAATATTTTCATATAAAATGTTGCCTATTTTGTGTGCATGTGGCTATTTTAAATTTGTGTTTAGCTGCAATAATTTCTAAAGTTTAATATCCTTCTCCATTTTCTATTATCCAGAATCAAGTCATTCATCTAGACAATTAATTTTTCCACCTGAAGGCACACTCTTCCCTTGATGCCTAAATATATTTCCAATAATAGAAACATTTTTATTTTTTGTGTTTTTGCTTTCAATGTGATGCTATATTAAAGAGATAGGAAAGAGGTTACAAGGTGCAGAAATATTCCCAATATATTGCAGAGTGATATATTTAATATACATCA